>VYZT01032085.1:186553-280583 GCA_013400735.1 Pomatostomus ruficeps | reverse complement strand
CCAGCCAATAGGACACAGACTGCATGAACAGCATGAGAAAAGTCTCTAACATTCAGCTCTGGCCCTCTCAGTTCAAACTGGATTTACTTTCCACTGTTTCCTTAACAAGCTAATGGTACAAATCATAGTTTCATTTCCCCCAGCAAGAGTTATTTCCATAGATCTCCCCAGTAAATCCAGTCTTGCAACAAAATAGTCAAAGCACAAAAGCAGCTTATGAGTAAGTAACTGAAACACAAGTGAAAGAAGAAACTAGACCTCGCCCCACCTAAAAAAAGCAAGATTAACATAGTGCATTCATCAGGATAACAATTCCAAAGCCCTGCTCCATCGGCCCCCTTCTTCATCAGAAGGTGCTAAGGACACTGTTTGCTGCCTGGCCTGAATTACATTCCACGTTCCCCTTCGTGACTCAAAGGGTCTCAGGTGGCCTGATGCTGAAAATATCCTAATCCCGTACCTTCTGTAAACTGAGACCACTACTCACTACAGACAGGAACAAGAAAATAAACAAATAGCTGCTGGTTCTGAACTGCTCAGGGATTATATGGCATCAAGTACGGCTTGAAATAGAGCAACTGTAATAGAGAAGGAGACATGCATTTCCCCAAGCATTCCAGAAGTAGTGCAGGTAGTGCTCCTCGCTGCCCTCTAGGATGGGCTGATGCCACTCCAGTTTGGCACAGATGAAAGATAAGGAGAGAAAGGTAAGCATTTTTTGAGTTATTTAGCTGAATTTAACGAAAAACCACAGGTAAAAACCAGAATTTCTTAGATTCTAGACATAGATTTTTCAGCATACAAATAACTCAAGTGACCTTTAAAAAAAAAAAACCTTTAGTAACATAGGAAAACAACTATTTCTATTTTCTGCTATATTCCATAGATTCAGGAAGCGGAAGAACAGATCAACCACACAACTATTCCACCCACATTTGGAAAATGAAAAATATAACTGAAACTCAGGAAATGGGCTGGAGGCACTTTTCAAAGTCTGAATCTGCGGTACACATGCTAGATATGGACTTTCAGAAGAGATAACTTAGGTTTAATAGAAGTGAAAAATTACATAGTATTGATTCCACTGTGGTGTTTTAGTTGCCCAGTTACTCCGATTTATTCCAGCACCTTTCTCTGTGTTTGCCACCAGCTCTGCCACGTTCACCTGGAGCCTGAATCCCTTTCTGTCCTGTACCTATGCTGTGCTAAGCTGGGACTGACTCTGGCAGACAGTGGTTGCACATGGACCTGCGCGTTTCTCTGTATTCTCCTTTCATCCCACGTTCTGTGGTTACTCAATTCAGCCAACTCTGCACTGTTGTTCATTAAACAGAAACTCTATGAAGGAGTCAGAGCTGCCTCCTGCTCCACAACACCCATCTTCAAAGGCAGGGAATTCACAAAGCATAGTTTTACAATTATTTAATGCTTCATTAAACCTCTGTTTTGTAAAAAAACCACAGTGAGCCTTTGTTGTGGTCACAGAGGGCTCAGTGGCATGAGCTGGAGCTGCCGAGAGCCCTTCACGTGCTCCCTCTGTGAAATGGGCAGCACTATCCCCATTCTCAAGGCAGCTCCATGGCACAAAGCCTTAGAACACCTTTGCAGAACCTTTTTGGTGGGTTTTTTGAAAGCAGCGACTTTCAGCAGTCAGTTGAGTACAAAGGACCATAATTTTCATAACTATCCCTAATGAAAGGCAGTCATTGCGATCAAGAGTTTAAAAAAAATTCCAGATCCTTGAAAAACACTTAGAACAGAAACTACAAAAAGATAGAATTCTCCTAAGAATCACCACCTTTCTTTACCCTTCCAATCTTCAAATCTTTCAGGTACTGAGCGAAGAGAGTATTTGAAATTGGTCGATGCAAGCACAACCTCCCATCAGTGCTTCAAGGTACATTTGCACACATGGACTCACTCCTAACAGATAATTATCAAGGTTTTACCTTTGCAGGTGAAGCATTTGATGTGGAAGTGTCTGGCTTGAACACGGAGCACTTCACCTTTACAAGGCTCCCCACATTTGTGGCAGTGGATGACAGGCTTTTCAGAGGGGTGGTGGGGCTCCTGAGGATGGGCCACTGTGAAGCAAACAAAGAAAAAATATTTCAACCCAAACAAAAAGAATATTTTCTCCTATACAAAACCCTGTGTTCTCAGACACTTTTCATCATGATACAAATGCAACTGGTCACGTTTTATGCTCACCTAAAAAGTTACCACCATTTTATTTAAATATAGTCTTGTAAAAAAACAGTCGTTTAAGACACTCACATCAACTACTACTTCTTTCCATTGAAGCTGCTACAGAAAGATGAGGAAAATATCCCTCCACAGTGTCAGTGCCACAATGTGTTTCAGAATGCTGACTATTTTCCTTCCAAGATCATGAGTGTGTGCAAACCATTGGATGAGCACACAAGGAAACAAAAATGGAGCTAATTTAATCCAAGAAAGAATATAATCCAAGCAAAAAGGATTGAAGGAAAGCAATTCCAAATCAAGTTCTGGGAAACCAGATGAACGAGATAGTCTGTATGCAAATGACTACACTAAAAATAAACTACAAACAGCCCCTTTTTGCTACAGCAGATACCTAACACAGGGAAAGAACTCCTGAAGAGAAAAGAAGCCAATATTATTTGTCTGTATTCCCATCAATTCTAGCAGAAATGACTCTCTGCATGCAAATTAGAGATACTGTGAGTAGGCAGAAACTACCCATGTATTTGTAATATTGTCAGGGAGACACAATTCCAGGCAGTGGTAATCAGCTATGCAACCACCCTTAGCAGAGCTTGGATAGGAACAAGAAAAGTTTGTGGATTTCATTGTTGTAATAAAAGTTTAATTGCTCCACATTTGGCTTCTGTAAAACATGTTTAACTTTCTCTTCAGATGTAGCAGCTTGGGGCCTCTAATAGAAGTGCACGGGTGTAAGCTGGAGCAAGATTTAATCTCAGCTGTACTGTTTGAAGTGGAAAGTATTACCCAGAATGTTCCCAAACAAACCAATGTTCCTTCAATTCTCCCTCCCACATCCCATTCTAGCAGTAGAAAGTTTCCCTCCATGTAATATTGTTCTTAAACTAGTGGTGCTCATCAGAACATTTCAGAGAAAACATACCTCTACCCACGCCTCTGGCTTTATACCATGCCTGTCCTACTTTTCCTGGCCTGCAAAGGACTGAGTGCTGATACATCACTCTCACTGTCACTGGGAAACAGCTTCAGTATTTTATCTCAGAGTTTTCTTGAGATCTTCTCCTTTCCTGATCAGTTCCTGGCATCACCCCAGCCAGGACTATGCTGTTTTTCAGGTTACTGTTTATGCAGCAATGTAGCAGATACCCTGCTCATATTTACTGCACCAGACTCCTCCCCTTCTTCAATGGATTTCCAGGGAAAATGCTTCATCACCTCATGAAGTCCTTTTCTATTACTCTCCTTTGTAAATGCCTTACTCAAGAAATGCTGCTGTTATTTTGCATTACATAAATACAAGATTTATAATAAAAAAGCCGAATATGTGATTAGGGGAGAAACAGCATCAAGAATAGAGAATAACAAATATTCTAAGCAATTTCAGTTATACACCGAGCCAAGTTAGTATGGTAACTGTTACTTTGTTCTTCCTAGTACCACTCACATCTCCCACCCCAAACTTCAAAGAAAATGGCTGAATTCTTCTACTCAAGCTCAAAGTTTTTAATACCTCTTTCTCTGGTAGCCTCACTTAAACTATTTCCCCTGAGCAGTTATTCAGCCCATCCTGGTGAACAGAATTCAGCTGCCAACCAGTATTTCAATTAGCAGCTCCAGTGAAGTAAAAGCTCACTGAATGCCTTACCTTGAGTGAACCTCATCTAATATTCTGCAATGCAATACTCTTTCTGGAGTGGAAGTCATTATTCTTACAAACAAAACTATCAACTGGCAACCAAGGAGACAGACAGACAGACAGAAAGAAAGAAAGAAAGAAAGAAAGAAAGAAAGAAAGAAAGAAAGAAAGAAAGAAAGAAAGAAAGAGAAAAAGAAAAAGAAAAAAAGAAAAAGAAAAAGAGACAAACATAGAGACAAGTGCTAGCAAATTAGATTATTGTGAGCAAAATTCCCTCTCAGATCCAGACAGCCTGACATGGGCCCGATGCCAGCTGAAGTTAACAGTGTGCACTTTTAAAGAGGAACTGGATCAAGGATTTGGGAGAATGCTCCCTAGGATTTATATGGTGCAATGTGAAGTCTGTACCTGCAACATTCTGCTCTCTCCGCCTCACATGTGCAGGGCACCCTGACATTTATTTTGCACATCAGGTTCCAGATTTCTGGTATTGATCTGAAACACAAGCCTTTGCTCTTTACAAGACAGTAACTGTTTTCAGGACTGGTCCAATGATGCAGCTTCTTTCCAGTCCTGCCTTTAAAGCCATTTAAATGAATACAAATACTGTTAGTTGCTATTTCCAGGTTGATCTCTTAAGTGAAGCTAATTATGGTGCTTGTCTTACTGGCCTCCATTTAGCATTGTAGGTCAAAATTGAGTAATTGACTTTCACCCTCCTGTAAGGAATTGCTTGTAAGCTTTTTCCTTTGGATACATGCAATACACACAAGGGTTTTCAGTGGCAGAGGTGACCTTTTATAGTTACCAGTGAGGACAGAGCAGGGAATTAAAGAAAAAGAAAGAGAAATACCTTTACAAGCAGCTTATTGGAATGTCTCTGACTGAAGTCCAGCCAGTTCACTGGACATGTCAATTGTAAGCTGCTCTGGGGCTGAAAAGGTGCGTCAGGAGCTTGGTTCAGCTCTTTGCAGGGATTTCACACCTCGAAAGAGTCTGTATTTCAAGCTCTGCCTGCACCAAACCTCCCCACATCAACTATGGGATATCTTCTCAGGCATCATGGACTGCACATGATGCAATAAGGCAACTCTAGATCATGTCTAAGACAATGACAACAGACTCCAGACAGTATAATCAGTGACCGGGCATTAATTTGGAATCTAGATAACCCAGATTCTGACCTCTGTTCCACAAGAGATACCTGGGCTCCTTGGATGACATCCCCTAACCCTAAAGGAATAAAGCCATACAGTTAAGTTCAGCTAAGTCACTGAGCCTGGGACCTACCAGTTTAAAATTATCTGAATGTTTTAGTCTATGTGTCTTCAGTGTCTGTGACTGTAAACCATGGCAACAGCCCTGATAACCTCAGCCTGCTGTGAGAATAAATACCATGATGAGGTTCCCAGGTCCTGGGATGGAAGGAGTCACAGAAGCACCTAAGTCAGTCAGTCACGTTCTCGGTTCAGCGCCAGGGCTCGCAATTGCCTTCACACCACAGAGTGCACACTCACAGCACGGGTCTGTGACACGAACACAGGGTAAGCGTGTGCCAGTCCCCATGCATGGATGTGAACTGACACCTGTCAGATCCTGTCACATCCCAGCTTAGCCCAACCAGTATGACCAGGTGCCTGGGTGCTTTTGTGTAACACTGCTGGGCACTGCCTGAAGACTTGGTTTTCTTTTAATTAATGAACAAAATCTCCGGTCAGAAATATACAAAGAAGAACTTTCCAAGACAAGGTAGGCTGACTTCCACTCCTGCTTTCAAGACCAGCTTAAATGAATGATCAATGAATAATTAATGCTTTCTTAAACTCATTTAGGTTTCAAATAAGACAAATCAATGTCCCATTAAATATCTAATTCACCCAGAGTAACACATACACTGACTGGGACAACTGGGGAGTCTAGATTACATAATTAAAGTCAGGGAGAAATAAAAAGAACAGAAAAAAATCAATAGCACCTCCATCTATGAGGAAAACAGTCTTTGTCACTGGGGTGTTGCTTTGTGCTAACATCACTCTGCGGACATAACACCATGATTTTTGTCATTCCTTGTGTTTCCTTGTGAATCATGCAATGTTGATTTCATTACGTTTTCAACAGCACTATATTGATGTAAATTCAAAGCAACTAACAGCTTGAGAGTACTTGTTACTGCATTTTATCTAAACATCTCAAAATAATCTCAGACCTGCAAAGAAATAACTAAAAACAAAAGGAGATAGAAAAGACCACAACCCTATGTTCATACAAGAAACCAAAGGCACTTTCTGAGCAAAAGTAAAGACCTACTTCTCTGTGCAAAGTTGAAAAATGTTTTGTCGGGGTGTTTTATGTAGAGCAGATCATTGCATGAGGGTTTAAAAACAATTATGTTTTGTAGTATCATCTAGAAATTAGACCTCAGTATTCATGACAAACCTTTCTGAAATGGAAATTACAGCAACTACCTGAAGAGTATGCAGTTGAATAAAGAAATAAAGAAAATAATGAAAATAAATACTGCAGCCTTCTTTATTGATGATTCTCTCCCTGAACATAGAACAGGAAATCAAAGACTCAACCTAAGGGATTATTAGCTGCAGTCTTGCTGGCAAGACTCCATGTATCTTCTGCAAGCCAGGAAGTACCTTGTCTCTTTACTGGATGTCAGAAAAGCTTCTGGGAAACACCTTGCTATGTGAATGCTGCAAGGTGGAGTCACAGCAAAACATTTTTAGTTCAGTTCTACTCTAAAAGGCAATAAAAAAAGAGCTTCCTCTAAATTTAAAGAAGAGAAATGGGCTACTGCTCTTTTAAAAGTGAATTCTTATCATTTTTGGACTTGCATGGATACCTCCACAAATAAACCTGGAGCTATGCTCACTGAACCCTACGCATGTTGTAGAATAAGTAAGTTCAAGCTCTATGCCAGGATACAGAATCTCTGTGATTTGTAGCTCCACAACCCCTGGGCTCTGTTGCACAGCACTGAGAACAGGCTGTGCCCATTGCAGCACGGGCAAGGGGATTCTCAGAATGTCACAGCTTTGTCCTTTTTCTCTTAAGAGCAGCCTGACACAGACAGCATGCTCTGAAATGCTGATTTTCAACTGCCTGCTGTGTTTTCTTGGCTGAACACTGAACTATTAAGAAGGACAATAAAGCACAGATGTAATGGTGTGAAACGAAGTATTTTGCTAGGCTGTATTAAAATTCCCTCACTCCTTTCTGCTTTCAGGAATAAAAGATGACTGTGCTAGAGATTGCCAAGGCAGTAAATGCAAGCAAAGCTTTCTACAGACAACTCTCTCTCTCGGCCCTCCTTCTCTGCATTACCTGATATGGTCTTGGAGGCTATAATTTCTTAAGTTAATTTACAGGATTTGCAGTTCAAAACTTGAAAGTTTAAAAATAAAATTCTCTCATTGTCTGACGCTGCCAAGCAGCTCCACTGTTAATCCAGCCTGGGACAGGGCAGAGGGAGGCAGGTGGGCACTGTGCACAGGATTACAAGCTGGGAA
Source organism: Pomatostomus ruficeps (assembly GCA_013400735.1). Classification (NCBI taxonomy): domain Eukaryota; kingdom Metazoa; phylum Chordata; class Aves; order Passeriformes; family Timaliidae; genus Pomatostomus; species Pomatostomus ruficeps. Next base: position 273,221 of record VYZT01032085.1, on the reverse strand, counting down.
AAAATACGTTCTGAGCTGAAGGATGCTGGAGAGACACCAGAGAGAATCAAGTTCAAGAATGGAATCTGCCTTATCACTTCTTCTCCATGCTCTATTGTGAAGAGAGAAGTAATTTTCTCCCATCCTTTGTGTTTCTTTCAGCGATAACTGTCTGTAACCCCTGGTTTGTAAAGCCTGCCTGTCTATAGCCCATGCAGTCTCCAAGGAATTCCTCTTTTGTAAAAGCCCAGCACAGTGGAGACTCGAGGAGTTACTAAAATACCTATTTAAAAGAAGGGGTGAAAAATGCAGTGTCATTTTGCTTATCTGCAGACTCAGTTCTTGAATCTCAAATCTGTAAGAATCCTATCAGGTAAGGTGACCAAGCAGTGACTGAGGTGGAAATCAAACGTCCCAGCTGCCAGGGACTGATAAAGATATTACTGCAGTCATTAGCCACAGGTATCTGACGGGGATCTTCAGGAATTCCAGGAAATCCTGGAAGGAGGCACTCCCATAAAGAGACACTAGCGAGCTGCTTGCCTACACATGTATGAGAAAGCCTAAGGGAGAATCCTAGACTGTAGATAGCTCATACTACTGCCATTCAAATGAGATCTGAAGAATCATTATAAAACTCTTTCTTCCTGCAAATTTATCTGTCTCACTCCTACAGTGTGCCAATTTGTCTTCAAACTATTTGTGCTGTCTAAAGATATCCAGAGTAGCTATTTTTAAAACAAAGCAGAAAAAAAAATCTCAAGACTTGGTAGCTTTTTACCATAATTTTGAAATGTTTTCTCACATTTTCCATAAAAGTATTATCATTTTCCCCTTACAATTCATCTGCTGCTGAAAACAGTAGATGCAAACAGGACCATGGCAGCACAGCAGCTCTTTTTTTTCAGAAGTCATTGCCCTGATGATGGTGATGATGTGGCACTCATACCCACATGAGAGTCACTGGGCTGACCAGTGCTCCCAGCGCAAGGCTCCGGACACTCTCCCCCATTTTACTTCACACTCCTTTCTTTGGGGGTTGGCAGGATGGAAGTTAGAGCTCGGGGAAGAAGGATTCTGAGAGAAAGTCAGGTAAAGATGGGTAGCACATCCCATGTCTGCTCTGGTTATGATCCAGAAAGGATTCCTCCCAATCCCCCAGTCCTCTGGCTCTGGTCTGCACTTATTTAACAAAGAGAAGACCTAAGAAAAACTGATAAAACTGATACTTTTCTTATGTATCCAATTCAATTCTCATCACAGCCAATGCTCCTCAGCCTCAGTTCTTCAGCTACAACAACAAAGTACACCAGAGGTATCTATCCTCAAAACAGCATCTCCTGGCCAGAGGCGGGGCTGACTACAAGACCGTAATGAACAGATGGGTATCCATTCCCTCCACCCCATCCTCCACATCCCTTGGCAGGTTCTGCAGCAACTACGAGATTTTCGCAAAATGCTAAGCAGAAAACATGGCACATGTCCAGCCTAGAAACCGGGTGCATTGCTTCCTTGAAAAATAAAATTTTTTAAAGGAAAAATAACCTATAAAGACATTTACAAGTTTAACTAGATAAATTAGAGTGATAAATTGGGGTAGTTCCTAAGGAAAACATTTGAGAAAATGTTGTAAGCAAAGGTATCAAACTTACTGCATGAAAATAGGATGTAAATGCTTCACTGCCAGAAAGCAAATTTTAGAAATAGAAGATGAAACATACATTGTTTTTGAGTAAGGAAACCAGTATTTAAATACTTTCCTATTTTTAGGTATATATAACTCATGGATAGAGCTAATGCAGCTAAAAGAATGAAATATAAAAATTTAGAGATATACGTGCCAGGCAATAACACAAAATATTAACAATTGTAACTGTAAATCAATGTGAGACAACTCCCATGTTATTTACAAACAAAAATAAAAAGCTTTGTGCCACACACACAAATATGTAAAAAGGCGAGACAATAACGAGCTTTAAAAATACAGCATGAAAAAAAATCACATTTGTTTCAGTTTCAGAACACAAGTGCAGACATGCTTATTTTCTCTCTATTTTTCTTGCTGTTTCCTATCCTCCTCCCATGCCTCTTCTGCTATCTCAAGCTTTGATACTGCAATTAATTCCCCACAGAACAGCATACAAGATCAGGCCCTAAGGCCTCGGCCCTATAAAGATTTATGCATATGAATGGTTCAGTATTAAGTGAAATATTTAACACCAGCACCTGCTTGATCTTATCTGAAGAGAAATCACCTTCTACAACGTACACAAAATAAAACAATGTAACAGTGATCGTTATGTGATTAAAAGAAATGTGTTTGGTGGATCCGGATTTCCAAGCCTTTGAGAGTGATTGAGAGATAAAGAAAATTTGTCTGTGTTTGTTTAGGGGTTATATCCTTAAGCGGACACACTGAGGATTTCACCACAGATTCTGATAGTCTATAGCCTTAGTGTACAATTGTCACAGTTTCTGGCATGAATCTGCCTGGGTAGGCCCTTATGGCTGGACAGGAAGCTTGGGATATCTCGCTCTTGCTTTGAGCCCACCAGGAGCTGAGTGCTTTCTCATTTGTCAGGTAGAAACACACCTGGATGCTAACTGAGCTCTGCAATCCAGCGAAACCACAGCAGCTTTATTGATGCTCTTCTCAACACAAAAGCATCAGCCTACTTAGAAGAGTTTGTCATACCCTAAACCAGCAGCAAGGAGGAACTTCTGCCATGTCTGTCCACACATGTTTGCCTTTGATCACTTGGCAGGTGAACAAAAGCACATTCTAGAGCATCAGCTATACTTAGCAGGAACAAAAGGACTTGACAAAATTATTACATTTGTATTTGTTCAAGAAAAATTATAATCCTTTCAAAGAAGAGTCAAGAATAGCTTCTTAACTGAGTATGGTCAGGAGTTGTTTTAAGCTCAAACAGAAAAAGAATAGGGAGTTTTAAAACTATTTTCAGTAATGAAAAGGCACTAATCTTGCAACGAAGTATGCAGCAAACTAAGACATGCTGAGAAACAGATGATGATCAAACAAATGTTGACTAAGCCAAGCCAGTCTTTGAATTAAAACCTGCATTCCTGCATTACTCAACATGATTGTTAACAGATGGATTGCTGATTAGTGGTTAGCAAGCCAAAGGGAAGAAGCACAAAGTGAATTTAGTCTGCCATATTTCTACATTAGCACAGAGTAATTTTTCACAAGACAGATCACCATAAAAATTGGGTGATAAAGAGATAGTGAACCCAGACTTTCTTATCTGATGTTCTGAAAATGCCCTTCTTGATCTTTATCACATCCACAAAGGTTCTCTGCACTTGGTTCCACAACCACCTTACCAAGGAGACAGCATTTCAAGATATTCAACTCACCCTTCAAAACCCTTGCTGAAGGGCTGGAAGATCATGCTAAGCATCTGCTCCTCACACCCAACATCTGCAAGTCCCTAACATGGAGTAACTGTTCATAAGCCTTGTAAGTGGCAAAAAAATTTTGAGTTATGTCTTCAACACATCTGACATACACAAGAGGATCATTCACTATTTCAAAAGAGTGATTTTTTCCTAACATAGGACAGAGGTAATTAGAAATTCAAGAGCTCCTCAGCATACTCTGAGCAATCATCTTACATACATCACTTAATGTCTCTATCTTAAAAAAAATCACAGACTAGTCCAAGGTGGAAGGGACCCACAAGGATCATCAAGTCCAATATCAAAACCTTACTCACAACAATGAATAAACAGAAGTGTCAAATTATTCAGTGCAAATCCCTAAGGATCCTCAAGGCTACATGAAAGCAAGTTGCTGAAGTTAGCAGAAAAAACAATTGCTTTTTCCAGACAGCATGGAAATTCTGGCTTACTGATGAGTGGTGGTTACCCATAATAGCACTCAAATGTCTATCAGGCCTCTCAGCTACCCAAACAGCATCCCACGTGGGGATTCCAGCTACAAACTCCTCACAGTTCCCCTCTGCATCCTATTTTGAGGCTGCGTGAGTATTCCATACAGTAAAATGAATTAAATTCCCTTCTGAGGTAAGTCAATATAAAAATGCTAATTTTAAAAATCAATTCTGCCACTGTTTACCCTGAGATTATCTGAGGAGGAACACTGACCTACTTAAGTCAGTGGTCTCCCAGATGCTTTCAAAACAGAATCTGTAGTAAAATCTCCCCTCAGTTACCACCACGAAGTCCCCAAGGGTTTTGCACAAGATCCCTGCAGAGACCTGTCCCGAGCCAACTCCTTTAAACCACAGCTCTGTGCCCCATGCTAAGGAACTCTCTTTCAGTCAAGGAGCTTGTAAATGCCCATCATTTACAAGTACCACCCTCACTTCTGGCATTTCCAAGGACTGAGATACACAGCCTCAAACTACAACGAGACAGCCACAGAAATGAGCAACACAAGTCTTCGCAGGGCTCCTGACTCCCAGGATAGGACAGAGCTGATAAATCAGACATTTCAGAGGCCTTGCCCTGGGCTTAACTGCCCATGTTGGCACTCAGACTTTAGAAACATCATAGCATAGAAGTCAGTTTCTGAGATATATTAGTTCAACAATAGATATCTGAGCTCCTAAAGACCATCAAGTGTTAACATTATATGGTAAATGGACTATCACAGGGAAAGCACTGACCAATGCAGTACCCCTGAACACAGCCTGTTCCTCTGGCTAGCACTTCCACTGCTGGACAGCAAATAGACACCCTCAAATCCATCAAATCCTGGTTTGAGGTGCCTTTGGAGAAAAGAAGTTACAAATGCAACTGCTTCTTTGAACAAACAAGTATTTCATCGACTCTTGTTTGATCCAGCAGTAATAAAAAATAACACTCCATGTTCTACAAGGCTCTTCATTTCTATTTGGATCACTTCTTTAATTTGACATAATTTTAAGATCCTGCTTCTGAACCAGATCCTCAACTAAAACAAGGTTCCACAACACTGTCATGTAGATTATACTGACATGTGTGACACCGAAGTGGTGCTAACCGCAGTGGGAACTCGGGAGTTACCCTAATGTTATCCTGCTGACACTGTTTATAGAACCTTGCCTATTATTCTCTTGTATGGTGTAAGAGCAACTACATTTCACTTCTGAACAGCTGGCATTAATAGCAGATAATGTACATGATTGATTGACACAAGGCTTCTATCATTTCTGGGTTTGTATCACTTTATGATCAGCCCATATAAAATCCAGAATTATTTCTCTCATTGTTGTCTCTTACAGAACAGGACAGTTAACACACAACACAAAATGACCACCATTAATAAAATACATGATTCTTTTTCAAAAAGCCTCCAAAAATTGGGTCCCGCTTAGGGGCAACACTGAAGCACTTACTTAGCTTTAAATCCCAGTGATTCAATTAGACTCAACAAGACACTCTGCTGAACAGAACAGGCTTAAGACAATGCCTAAGCGTTCTCCTTAGACAGATCCCTAGTGAGCCTGAAAGTTTTCCAGGCTCAACGAAGGCAAGGATTAATCATTCTTTTGGGGATACTGATGGTCCTCTAGGTGGAAAATCAACTTTGTTATAAATAATCCTTTTTAAATTAGTTATGGATTGCCCCCAGAACAAAAAAAAAGAAAAGGAAAAAAAAAAAAAAATCCTGTACCCTGGCTTCTCCCACCCAAAGGGCATAAGACATTTTGATTAGTGGAACTTGGTCTTTTCCCCTGGTATCCATTAATTTTTCTACAAAAGTAATTGACTCTCCTACAGTAGCAGGCCAAATTATCATCCTAACTTGCAAATTCTTCCCTACCAAGATTCCTACCCCCCCTTTGGAAAGATCTTTCTCTGTCCTAGCTTAATGTATTTTTAAACAATTTTACTATGCTGAGATTCTATCTATAGAAGTGTTGCCTTTTGAATTCTCATCCAAGGAAAGCAACCATATAATTTATTTTTCAACTCAGTTGTGTTCACCATAACCAGCAGGTCTTTGGTAGCGATGGTGGTGCAGTGGTGACTTGTGTAGGAGGTGGCCAAGGATGGGATTGTCCTGGTCACTGTTGGTCCAACCAGTGCAGCAAATGGCAAAACTGATCCATTGCACATCAAAACAGAACCAGAGGAGCACAGAGAACCTCTGCAAACACAGACACACCAACAGGTGGTGAACACTGAAAGGACAAACAGCAGGAGACACGAGAGAGACACCAGAGCACTTCACTGTGCACTGGCACAGATTGCCTAGAGAAGTTGTGGAGTCTCCCTCACTGGAGATACTCAGGAACCATCTGGACACAATCCTGTGCCCTGTGCTCTGGGATGGGTCTGCTTGAGCAGGGAGCTTGGACCAGTGGAGCCACTGTGGCCCCTCCCAACCTGACCCACTCTGGGATTCTGTGAGGCACAGGAGACAATGCCAGGACAGAGAAGACACCAAGGGAGGGGTAAGAGAAACAAAAACAATGCCAGGGCAGGAGAAATGCTGAGGCAGAGTAGCTGCCCCAAGAAGAGACTCGGGAGAAGGTACAGCTCCAAAAGGACTGCGGCCAGCAGAGGAACTCACGGGGAAATAACTGGGTAAGGAAAAAGGAGCCACACAATGAAGGGAGCAGCAACGCACTGGTACCAGACTCCTGCACCACCCACACCTCACCAGAGGTACTGAGTTAATGTGTGACATGGACTGAGACCAGCAAGGGCAAGGAGAAGTGTCCAGGGAGAACCTGAGGTGTGTTTCTCTGAGCATGTGTTTGCTTGCTTTTACTTCAAAACCAGAATCAGCAATTAGAGCTTTGTTAATTGTGAGAAAATTAAATTGATCAAACCTCCCCTTCTCAAAACTGGGGTTTTTTGGCTCACACCACTCAATGTTTCAATTGGAGGAAGAGCTGCCTCTACCACCACCTGAACCCATGAACTCTGTGGTCTCAAATTTAACGACTAAACCCCCTAAGCCCTCCCCTCCAGTGAGATCAATGGCAAAAGGTCTCCCATTTCTCAGTATAAAATACCTGCCATAGTATCTTCAGAGAGCTGGCTCCTACACACAGCTGGGATGCAAGGAATGTATGGAATTTCACTACTGGGAAACATGGGAAGTGGTCAGGCATGGCAGGACTGCACACTGTGCTTGCCCAACTCTCTGGATATGAGTATTTCTACCCTCATGTGAACTAAGTGCTATTTTAAAAAAAAAAAAAAAAAAGTAGAATCTCCAGTAAACATGCAGTGCCTGAGCTGGCACCTCCTTGGTTATTTTTGTTTCTCTCAGTATCAATGCTGCACACCAGAACTGCAATTTGAAACCTAATATTAAAAATAAATTTAGAAAGTACAGAAAAGCAATGCCATAATTGTGCCAATAGAAACATAATTCCTTTACAATTGTGTTGCCTTTGAAAAGTAATAAGACATTTATAAGATACTCACATAGCACCGAATTTTCTTTTCTTTTGTAAAAGTAGAAGTAGTGAAATCCCAACACTAAGATTTCCTTGTCACAGCTGTGAAGCAAAGTAAAAGGAACTCTCTGCTCCAAAGACCTCTAATTCAAATAATGAAGGGAGACAAGGGGAATGTTCTTATCCTCATTTTACAGATTAACACAAGGAGAGATCAAATTACCTCCCCAAGGTCACCTTAAGAGCCTCTAACACAAAACTGTTCTATTGTTTAGTACTTTAACTACAAGTGTATTTTTTTAATATCTACTACTATGCATATTTATAAAATGCCTTTTCTGTGGTTTGTACAAGGCAGCACATGCCCTTAATTAAAAAAAAAAAAGCCCAAATGCCCAGCCCCAAATGCAAACTGCCAAGCAGAATCAAACTTGAAACTAAGTAAACTGAAGCAAAAAGAAAATGAACTCCCCAGTCCTCCCTCTGCCAATGTGTGATTGCATAATCTTGTCATGTGCTCCAAAAGCAACAAACTTGGAGACTTTCCCAGGTCACCTGGGGTTAAAAAGTTCCAAAGTCACGAGTTCAAATGAAGACTACATTTCATTAACAACCATGACACTGAGACAGTGTTAGGGCACAAATCACATTACTCAACATTTTCTTGATTAACACAGCGAATAAATGTAAAGACTGCAAATGCACAGAGCACTGGAGAGACAAAATTCCCAAGAGAGAACACCTTTAAACGAGCAGACAGGTAGCATTTGCATACTCTTCAAGGAAAATCCCATCTAAAGCAGGGCCATTGCAAAAAAAGAGAAAGACTAAAAGCTCCTTTGGGGACTCCCAACTCTTGGGATTGCCAAATGGAAGAGCGGAATGTTGGAGCTACTGAAAGCATAAAACCAGTCCTCTTGGTCATAACCTGCAGGGGTACCGCTATCGTGCTTTATCAAAAGTGAAGAAAAAACACCAGGGAACAAAATGTCTCTGCAAGGCTGAACTAGACCAGGGACCAAAGGATACAGGAAATACTGCACCATTTTGGGGACCTGCGCCTTCTGTGTGGCTTCCTGGGAAAGCCAGCACCAGTGAACAGCCACAGAGAAGTTGTGAGAACATGGAAACAAGATCCAGCTCACTGCAACTTGGTACCCAGTAGGTGCCAGCACCTTCCCTTCAGCAGAATCAGTATATGAAGAACAGAAGTCATTAAGCCCCTGTGCCGGCTTCTTTAATGCAAAAAATCTTCAACCCTTCATCTTTTCTCCTTTTATCCTTCCAAGCATGCAGAAGCATGGCATGAACAGCTACTAATCCACTTTCATAGGTTTGCCCATGGATGATCCTGCCCAAGATCTCATCAGGTACAAAGCTGATTACCAACATGCTTTCACAGACTAGCACTCAAATGCCAGGACAGCCTTCTCACCAGCTACTCAAGAAATCAAGAATCAGGGCTAAATCCTCAGTTTATGGGGGCAAAAATGAAGCTACAACACTTGTATCACACAAATCTGGCTAGCAGGCTCCCAGCCCACACACTGACCTCAACAAAGAAGCAGCAAGAATGCAGATTATTCAATATGGGCTTTAAATTGCCAGAGAGAATTAATAACAAGACATACATATGCACATGGAAACTTTCTTTCTGTTAAAGGATACAAAGAGAGAAAGTCGCCCTTGGATGCAGCACAGTGATAATAATTTAGCTGAATAAAGAGATAATAAGGGCTCATAATTAGAAATAGATAAGTACACAGAGACATGAAAATGTGGTATCAGTCAGACATAATTTAGGAAGTGCCGTTTGGTGTCAGCAGAAAACACCCTGGCCTCAGGATTTTTTTTGTGTATGAACTAACCAGGCAGACACTGAAATCATTCTACAATATGAGCATAATGAAGCATGCTAATTTGCTAAAAACTGTTACCAACCGTTTTGCAATTCAGGGAATTGGAGTTGCATTTTTCTAGCTGAAACCAGCCTCTCCAGTGCCTACTTAACAAGTCTATGAAATGACACTGGACTGAACTGCATTTTCAGCCTGTTCAAACCACAGTTCAAGCAGTGGCTGGAAGGGAGGGTACCAGCTGTAGTGTACTGACTGCATTTTGCAAGAGTACCACTGTAGAAAGTGACATTTAAAGCAATAATTCCTGACCTTCTGACTAAAGTAGAGGAGGAAAAAAAAAAGGAAAACCAACCAAAACAAAACAAAAACCCAAACAAACAAACAAGAAACCAAAAATCCCCACCAAAAAAAAAACCAGGAAAAAGAAAATCGAGGCAGAAACAAAAGTTTAAAAAAAAAAAAGTCGTGGAAATTATTTGGAAGTAATGACATATAAAATGAAAATATTTAACAGATATCATCCTTTTTCCCTCTGCAGTCATGAGATAGGAAATATCAGTAATTGCACTTCAAAATTAAAGAGGGCATTTCGTTATTTTAGTCTCATCTCAGTGAACAGGAAAAAAAATATTTATATCCAACATCAATATTAATAGCCATTGTAAATAATGCATTAAACTTGGTGGGGTGGGGGAAAGGCAGCAATTTAAACACAAGTCTTTTGCAGATTTTCAACCATTTATTGTCAACTTTTCCTGCTATTCTATGAAGCTTTTTACTCACATTTTTTACAAAAATGACAGGCTTGTTTTAATTTTGTTACAGGTAAATGACAGCTTTCATGGTGTAAGATGCTAAAACTGAATTTACAGAGTATCCCTAAGGTACAACCCCACCTAAACACCCCACAGAGAATCCAACCAAATGAACATCAGCTGGGGGAAGGGGCAGAAACATAAAAAAGGACCAAACCTGAATGCTACACGTGTTTTGTGTACACTTCAAGAAACTCAGCAGCCCTGTTTTAAAATGCGCATTAGAAAACAAGCAACAGTTATTATAAACTGAATGCTAATGCACTTATTTCTCTGAATAGATGATTGACACAGTTCATTTAAATGATTCTAAACCCTGCACTTTCCAGGATTTGGGGCGAAATTGTTACTTAAACCATCCCTGGTATGGCTTTCTGGTACTGGTAGTAGGCCATCAGTTCATGGCTGACATTACAAAAATAATGCTGTAAATCTGAAATAAGAGATCCCAAACCTACTAAGTAGACAACAAAATTTATGCTGGGTCTCTGCCTTTCAGCAACAAAAATTATCACTAGACTGGGTAATGGCTACGACTACAACCCTCCTGATACGTATGACACACTGTGGCAGGCATCTGTCATACGTGAGGCATTTGTCCTGCTCTCCTCAATCTAAACATCTGTGAAGCTCATTGAACTCACTTTTTATTTGCAACATTAAAAAAAGTCTCAGCATGGGTGTTCATAGCTGCAAAACTGCTCTCTGTTATTCAACATTACTACTTCTTATTTCTGTTTCTTCCCTAGTCTGAGTTTATTCCACATTATTTTTTACAGAGTTCTCAAAAGTGAAGAACACAGAGTCTCCTCTTCACAAAAAGAGAGACTGAGCCTGAATCTGTGATCATGTAAAGCCCCAAACCACATCCAGTACACTCAAATACAACTCAGAATGTATTTCACATCTTCATAATACAATAAATGACACAGACCACTATTACTGCAAGGAAAGACCCCACAACCACTTCTAAATTATTTAAATAGAAAATTCTTCTGTAGGAAGTTTAAAATGTTACTTATAGGTAACTGAAACTGGTATCTAATTTACTGCTGCAAAATTCAAACATTTTTCAAAATCTCTTGTAATACATTTATCCATTAAAATTTAGAATATACACTCTCAAGTCCAGGATTGAATATATCAATGTTTAAAATTTTAAACTTGCTGCTTCAGTGGTCAAAACTACTTGAACTGTAGCAAATACAGGTACAGAACTGTCAACTTGGGTTAAATCACAGAAAAAACCAAACATGTACACACGGAAGGGACCCTGCTGTGCAAATACACTAAATGAGGTGTGTTCCAGATTCTACCCTTATTAAAGCAGGTACAGTGATAATCAATGCAATCCACTGCAGGGTTTCACACACCATTTTTATAGAAAGGAAAACAACAACTGCCAATCACAGCATGCTCATCTTAAATGTGAAGGTTTAAACCTCAGGTGACTGTGGCTGGCACATTAGGTTTCAGCTCCAGTCTACCAATAAACATAATTACCTTTTTCTTTCACCATGGCAAACAATTTTTCTTCGTAGTGGAAGCAGCAAGAATTAGCTGAAATAATTTAAAAACAACTGCTTTTCCAGCAGTGTTTGGCTGAGGTTGATTTTTAAAAAAAAAAAAAAGGAAAAGAAAAGAAAAGAAAAGAAAAGAAAAGAAAAGAAAAAAGGCAGCTTATTCCCGATAATAATCTCCCCTGGTCAGATTTCCCAGAAGGTCTGATCAGGTCCGATTGCTCATCACTGTCTCTTTCCTTCTTGTGCCTCTTATCTTTTTCCACTGTGGTCTTTTCCTGTGGCTAATGGCAGCTCATCCCCTGCCCGCGGATTCTGCCCCTTGTGCTGAAAGAACCAGGCACAGCTGCCGCTGGGGAACAAATGCTGGATTCCAGCGTCCCTCATTTCCAGCCCCTGACACCACCTTGCATTCCTGTGCCCTCGCACAGCCGAGCTGCCCGTGTCATTCGCTCCCGAACGGCTGGCAAGGGGCTGCGAGGGAGATGGGAGCGAGAGCAGGAGAGCTGCTCCAACGCACACACAAAGCTAAGGTGGTATTTATGAGTTTCCTATTATTTTATTTACTCCAACTGAGCCAGGATCAAGAGGGAAAACAAAGATGAGCACAGGCAAGTGCTGAGGCAGGCTGCAGCACAGTGGCTTTTCTATGGAGAGCAGTTTATCCACTCCTGGATTTAGATTTAAAGCAATTATCAGACCACAAAACATGCTAATAAATGGTCTGTCTATGCCTGCTGACCATAGAGCAGATTAGAGTAACATACAGTCTGTGCAAGATGGGAATACCTATCTATTGTCTGCTTCAAACAACAATAAAAATAATAAAAATGAGAACTGCCACTGCTCAGTGAGCACCTGGGTTCTGAAAGATAGCCAGGCAGTGCCACAAACAAATTTCCGCTGTGGGTCAAACTAAGTGCTGTATTCTGAAATACCAAATAATATAAATGATAACTTCTTCTAAGTTATTCCTTTGCGGATGACAGCTGCAGGTACTCACGGAACTGAGAAAGCAGAAGTGTATTGAAACAGCAGCACTGAGACGGGAATTTCACCCCCCTACACATCCCCAACAAGACAAAGCACCAGTGCTGAATCTGGGCATCAAACTGACCTTCCAATTTAAGGTTTTCCAGGTACTAAACTCTACTGAGAAAGGACTGGTCAGTCAACTGATGCTGAAAAGCAAACAAACCAACCCTTTAGAATATTGTCAAATCTCAGCATCGTATAGCAAGGTTCTGCTTTCTATTAAAAGATGCAGGTCAGAGTCAAGAGAAACAAAGCTTTTCTTTTATAAGCATACTTTTATTCACAGTTATGAAGACTGGAAATATGACTAATCAAAATCCTGAATACCCTTTAAAAGCCACTTGTATTTTTAAAATACATATATACTGTCAACATCAAGATTTTGGAGAACCTCTATCACTACTACTATTACTTAATTCCCCATCTTAGCTAGCTACCAGTGACTTCCCCAAAATAAACCTATGTCATTCATGCCTTTGCCTAGACAGTAAATTTTAGTATTTGTGGTTTAAAGGCAGAGAAAACGGCAAACGGAAATGAACTGACTTGTCAAAGACAGAGGTGATCTCAGCAGCAGAGAACTGGATCAAATAGAAAGATATTCTGGGTCAAATTATGGACAGATTAATTGAGCAAAAGCTTCAACTTGACCACAACTCAGCGCAAAATGTGCTTTAGGTTACATGCTGGAAGTGAAAATACATTCCTACTGCACCCTACATTTACACTGCTCCCACCTCCACAAGGGAATTCCTTCTCCATGCTACTCTACGTAGGGAGAGAGATATTAATGTAAAGAAACAAGCTGTAGGCATCAGCTAGACAGAGCAGCAGATGGCTGATACCTGCTAGAAAAAAATCAGACCACACACACAGCCTTAAAAATATTTGCAGTAAATAAATTCTAGATGTTTTGTATGAATGCCACGCAGAACAACAGAAATAAATTAAACAAGCCAGTCTGCCTCACCCCTAAGGTATCTCTTATTTGGTGACATTTTTTAATAAATAAATCACTGAGAGAGAGAGAGAGAGAGAGAGAGAGAGAGAGAGAGAGAGCCAGAGATACAGGCACATGCATGGAAAAAAATAGTTATTCTACTCTAACAAATCCAGGCTGGCTTTCTATTGTTAGCAGTCCAATGTGTAAGAGCAGCACAGCACAGGCAGTCTGACATTCCTGCTTCTATGACTCAGTGTGTTACTATTAATAGCACTGGAGGCTCAAGTGGGGAGCTGGGCTGAACCCCACCAACGCGGAGGCACAAGCCATTATGTCACATTTCTGACACATCAGACATGTCAGGTTGTAACTCAACCTGGCCATGCTCTTTTCCAGGCTGTATTTTGTAAACAGTTAGGGGACAGCCTCCTGAAAGGGGCACATCTGACCTTCATTCATAAATATTTGATTTGATGTGCAGAGCGCAGCCTATGGACATATCCATGGATGCTGTTAACCCCTTCCTGTGATCCTCAGACACCCTCAAAAGGCTTGCAATGATGATCATTCATTTTTTGTTCCAGCAGCTGCTGACACAGAAGCTGCTTGTTGGTATGTGGACTTTCTGTTCTCTGAGTACATTCCTCCATTTTTCACATGTGCTAGAGATTAGCACTGCTGTATCTCACATCGTTCAGCCAGGAGAGCTGCAGTGGTACCCTACAGCACATAAAATGAAATTTAAAAATACAGGCTGCAGTACATTAGGCTGGAGATTTAGGAGTCAAATGTAATCTACTCCTGAGTAAAGACACATGAAGAGCAGATGTTAGTATTGTAAATAAACTCTCTTTACACCAGGATGGTTTTTGGTTTTAATCTCATTGTTTTAAGTCAAGGCTAAAATTTTTAACCTGCTGGACAACTCCGAATCTACTCAGATATCCTAGAGATGGAAAAGGAACAGATAGCATTCTAGAAACAATCTCGTGGCACTTACTGTTATTTAGAAGTGCCTATTTTAAAGGAAAGCAAAATAACTCTTTTTCTTTAAATACCTCTAGCACTGTACAAGCTAAATAGAGTCTCCCTTGAACACAGTGTGGGTGGAAGAGTCACAGCGAGTACACCACAGCTAACAACATGCTCATGTTGCTGTTATTTTCTGGCAGAAAATATCTTGTGCGTTCAGTGAGAGGCATGAGAGCCATACTGAGATGACTCCAAAAGGGGAGAGAGTTAAACCAGTTTGTTTTGCTTTTTCTTGTACCTTGATAATATTGAACAAGTCTGAGTAAGATACTGAGCAGTTTAGCTATGATTTAAGGTTTGTTATTCTCATTTTAAAAGCTGGTGTTCATATTTTTATCTTGCACTCATTCTTCACAGATGAGATCATGGCTTAGAAGTATCAGCACACAGTTTTTGTACAATTTCTTCAAAACCGACTGATATCTCTTGTTCATAAAGAAATGAGGGGAAAAGGCAGGTAAAAAACAGAAAAGGAAAGGGGAGAAGTTGTTCCATTAAATAATATCCAGGAAAATATCATGTGTTTAATGTCCTTGCTTCCAGCAAAAAGCCTGGAACAAACAGTTTCGACAAGAAAGGCTGCCCCAGGCTTCCAGAGCTTACCAGCTGTCCAACCCAGGTCAACTGAGAGCCACCACTTCAATGGAGTCTCAATTACAGCATTTTGCAAAATGCCCTCTTTGCCAGGAAGGAAATGCCACTCTCTCGTGACCTGCTCTAATTGTTATCCTGACTTAACTGTGCTGCTCAGACTAAAACCAATAATGTCAATATGGGATTTCTTGCAAAAGCCCCATGACCCAGCAGTGGTCCCAGTACTCTAACAGGCAACCCTACAGTTCCCATTTTCAGGATTCCCAAAAGCTATATATTAAGTATTTCCTGGCTTCTGTTTCTCCTGATCACACTCTCCTCCAGCAACCTGATGTCTCTCCCTCGGCCACTCGGACAGCTGGCCCATTTTCCATCTTTGGGAATCAGCTGGAGAAGCAGCGCTCCTGAAGGGCTACAGAGAGAACCAGGCAGGCAGCTGACTGGGAAAGCCGACGGTGCTGGTGGAGTGTTTCAGACTCACCAGAACTCAGGGAGCAGGATTCAGGCTGTACCTGACAGAACTGTTCCCACACCAGGTGTACCCTGAGTCCTCCAAGCCTGCAGGCAAAGTTCTGTGAGTCATCCCTGAGCCTTTCCAACCCTCCTCACAGCTTTTGCTCTGTAACCGCTTCATCCTGCAGCTTGTGCAATGGTCTGAGGCTGCCAAGCCCTCCTCACCCCCACCTCCTCAGCACACTGCCCTGTGTGGAACCAGCAGGACGTTACGGAGCTGTGAAGTCCCCACAGATTGATCTCCCCACCACAGACCCTCTGTGCTGCCCTGCCTCAAGTTTCAAACAGCCTAGAGGAGCACACACAGACCCTCCAGAGAGCAAGATGGTTCTTCCCCAGCACACACTATGGTCCTGCCATCCTACACCTCGGGACAATCACGCTGTCTTTACTGATAAGACTGACCTTCAACAAATCCAGCCTGATGGCACGGATTCTAACCACTGCCTTTCTGCTCCTGGGCTTTTCCTTGCACCTGTGTCGTGCCATTTTCAACACGATCAGTCGGTAATACTGGTGTTTAAAATCACATATCATCATTATTTAAGAGTAAACAAAAAAAAAAAATTCAGCACATACATCCATCACTTGATTCAGTAAAATGCAGAGTGTGATCATTCTAATCTGTCAGGATTTGGGGGTTTAGTGCTTTTTTAGAAACAGAATAATTTCATATTCTTTCAAATCAGACTCCTCAAGAATAAAACATTTATGAGGTTTTCATCTATTAAGAGGTTTGAATTTCTTAAAACAAAATCTGATTTTCTGAGATTCTTGACAGCAGGATTTTCTTAATACGCTGCTATTGTGTACAACAGTAATAGTATGCAAAATACACATAAATAGTAAGACTAAAGTCTAATCTGTTGCAAAACAAAATAAGAAAGAAGTACACTTGGCTTTATTCTAAATATTAAGAAGCTTAACACACATACTTATGCAAAAAAGCACCTGAAACCTCCAGATTATCTTTAGAAACAGATGAGAAAAAAATGGTTACATTATATTGTTTTGCCAGTATATATAATATAATATACTCCAAAAAATATACAAAGCTCACTAATGGGTAAATCTTCTGGCTGCAGGTATGTACAACCATTTATCTCTGAACATAGATTTATATTATTGATGTAACAAATGGCTTCCAAACAGCTTATGCTACTGCTAATCCTCAGAAAGGAGATCATGCTTCCTTCACACCTGTGTGAACTTTCACAGTATGCACACATAGTTGGCACTAAAGTGAGATGTGATACAGGGTTTAAACTTTGTATTTTCTAAAAACTACCATAAGAAATCATCACTATTCACCTGCTATAAACTGAATTTATTGAGCGAAATCATGATCACAACCAGTACTGTCACTGATAACCTTCACTGACAGTAACCACAGTTACTGCTGAAAATAGCATGAAGGCAGGAATCCCCACCAGGAAAGCACACGTGCAAGTGTCATCCTTTACTGTGCATGCCGAAGGTTAAGGAGATTTGATATTGAAAATCCACTTCAGAATTGGATTAACTGTGCAGAATAAGCCCCACAGCCTGTCTGGGGAGTTTCTGGCTCACTGAAATCAGCAGGAATGCTGTAAAGACTCTCTAGTCTAAAGAACTTCTCCCTGAGAGGTCCATGCAACACCAGATCGAAGCAGCTTCCTGCCAATCAGTTAATTTGCAGAGTAAAGCAACAAGTTCTTTGTTTTGCAGTGCTGAGAGATGTGAGAGTCTCCGCTAAGCACCAGTCTTCAGTGTGTGCCTCAACAATACCACATCCAGCAAAGCAGGCCCCAAGTCCACGGTCCCTGGAGACGAGGCAACCCTCCAGGGGATATTGGATACACACCATCCCTACATGAAGCTGGACTGACCAATTGTTATTGTGCCAAATGACAAATTCCTCCTTTTCGGATTCCATACTAAACTACAACCAGGACTCTCAAAAGAAGTACCTAAACCTGTCCTGCAAATGTAGCTCTCCCAACAAATATCTGCAAGTCCAGTGTCCTATCAAAAGAACCCTAGAGGACCTCAAAGAGAGCTAAAAAGATGCTTTCTAAGTAGGTACAATTTGGCTACATAGTGTAATATTAATATATTCAAACAAGATTTTACAACAAATACATTTTTATCACCTTATTCCAGCTTCTGGAATTTTTCTATTGTGGCTGTGATTTTATCTGCTAGCTAAGGAGGTCACTTGTTTCAGCATGGAAAAACGTTACATATTTGAACCTTTCTCTTAAATTATTTGTTGCCATTTCAGTAGTAGAATCATCATAAAAGTATTAAACAGACATACAACAAATTGAGAGTAGGCATAACTGATTCCAGCTTCTGCACCAACTGGAATGTCTAAAAGATAACTATAAAAGCTGTTTTGTTGCTGCTCCATAGGAAGGAGTGACATATTTTAAAGAAGAGTTTGCCAACTTAAAAAATAAACAATATGGTGTCTTCCAAGTACTGATGTATACTGATAAATTAATTTGGTTTGTGTTTTTTTCCTTTTACAGTTTAATGTTTCCATGTTTTACATTGAAAACTGCTCAGACAGCTGCACTGTCTAATTCACATGCTAACAAACTAGTGATGAGCATCCCCTGGTCCCACATGTTTCTGCATCCCACCATAAAGACTCGCTCTTTAAAGGAAAATAACCCAAAAAATCAAAAGCAGGAAAATGCAAAAACTGTAACTACAATCAACCTTTCTAACATTGTTTTCTTTTCCTCTCAGCTGCCCTGTGTCTGCATGACTTCGGTGAAGAACATTCCTGATTCCCTTTCCTCCTTTCCCTTCCCATTAACTATTTGACCACAGAGATCTACCAAATATCTCAAACTAAGAGCCACTTTTAAGGTCCCTGTATACAAAAGTCTACTTAGTGACACCCTCACCTCTCAGGCAGAAAGGAGAAGAAGCCAACAGCCATTGGTATTATTCTTTTCCTCAGCCAGTGCATGA
Source organism: Pomatostomus ruficeps (assembly GCA_013400735.1). Classification (NCBI taxonomy): domain Eukaryota; kingdom Metazoa; phylum Chordata; class Aves; order Passeriformes; family Timaliidae; genus Pomatostomus; species Pomatostomus ruficeps. The sequence continues at coordinate 254,582 of VYZT01032085.1, read as the reverse complement.
GGGATGCATGGGAGTGGATGCAGCAAGGGAAGCCAGAGACCAAGCCTCTCTCTCACTCCAATTCCACTCCCTCCATGCTGCAAAGTCAAAGTTGCAGTGAGTGAGAACGGCCATTTCCTATGCCTTTCTCTCTGCTCAGGAATTTTCCCACTCTTTCACCTTTTGGATAAGCAGAGGAAGTCCAAGGAACAGCTTTCAGATGAGAAGAAATAGCAATTTCTACCTCTCTTTTTCCCACCCCAGTGCCACCAGTATTTTATCCACTGTCAGAAAGCCTAGAACTTCTCCAGCTTGGAAGCAGCTTCCATTTCAGATTTACCTGAATCCGTGCTGCCTGCAAGAGGCTGTGTTGGCTCTGAGCACCCCAGACCACGGGAGGAGGGCAGCCTGAGGGCTCTCCTGCCCCTGGCAGCTCTGGAGGGGAGCCACCCTCACTGTCCTGCTGCAGCCCTGCCCAGGAAGGGGACGGAATTTCTCTCCGGGCTGTTCGATTAAAATTCCAAGGTTATGCAACTGCAGATGACGGACACAAGAGAGGAAGTCTCCACCAGATACAGAACAAAAGCAGGACTCCCTGTAAACAGCACTGGGGGGAAAGGAGCCAAAATGTGCCCTTTCCAGCCAGAGCACCTGTTGGCATTGTGGAGTTACAGAGTGGGGAGATCTTGGCCTCGATTTTCCTTACAGTCTTCACACTGCTGCTATCGCCTGTTTACATACCATAGAGGAAACCACAATATTTTCATTATTTCTTTGAATTTACAGCTGATTTAGCTCATCTTTCTTGCTAGCACCTACCAACAGTAGGAACTGCAACTTTGTTCTTGTTTATTGGATTACAGATAACAAAGAATTTAGGAGAAGGAGCAGTGAACCCAACAGAGGTGAATTCAGTTGCTCTAAACGATGCTACCTTAATGCAGATTAATGCTAAACCACTGATTTACTGCTAAGCCAATTAGCTTAGATTGATCCGAACATTGACAATCACTTGCCAGAATTCTGAAACAGGAAGCCAAGGGCTAGGAAGCCATTAATTGTTATAATATTTTAAGTAGAAATGTGGCAGTGACTACATTGCAATAGAGATATTGAAAATGGGCAAAGGATGAAGAGCCAATCTTAGCTGATTACTTCTTCATTTTACATTTCATTAAAAACCAAAAAATGAAGCTAACTGTTCATACTTTGAGAACCAAAGATTATTACAAGCTAACACAGATGGAGTTTCAGCTATATTTCTTAATCAACACAAACCCACTACTTGGTATTTTTCACGAGGATACTTCTCTGTGCCTCTCAGGACAATGCAGAACACATCTCCATTTGAGAATCCCTTACTCAGCTGAAGATTGTCTAAATCCCTCAATTATCACCACTTTTCTAGATTGAGCAAACCTAATTCCATTAATCTTTTCTCATAAGTCTTTTTTCCTGATACCATTCCCACTGCCTTCTACTAATTTCCCTCTCGATTTATCAGTATCTTTCAAAAATACAAGGTCCAAACCTAGAGACAGTATCCAGCAGAGCCCTCTCCAGTAACAGGAAGAGAGAATTATCCAGCTGTTGTATATATCTCCTGCTAACACACCCCAGAAAAAGAATGGCAGCAGTATTATACAGTCAATCTATATTTATGTTATGGTAAGTATCATTATTCGCCATGTACTTTTCAGGATCAGTGTGTATTAGTTTCCACTTCTTATCTGTGCAAGTCCACACTTTACACTTCTAGTCTCTGAAACTCAACAGCGTAATTTCAAACCATATAGCTGACTTAACAGAACTATTCTGAATTAAGACATTGTCCTGCAGAAGAATGAAATAATGTTTCTAAACTTGGATTACCACAAATTTTAAAAGCATGCTCCCTATTCAATCATAAAAAAATATATAGAGACTGAGGCCAGGAGAGATTGCTCACTTGAAGGAATCAATTTGAAAAGCTATCAAAAAGAAGATTTACCACATCTGAAGGACAGGAGCAGTCTGATCAGCACCTCTCAACATCTAAGGAGTACTGCCTACTGCAGTCCCAACAGAACCTGGAGTTTTCTCTCTCATATCATCACTTGCCACATTTGAGATTGCTCAGCTTTAGACACCTGACAAATTCACAGAGCACCATTAAAATCCTGTGGCCGTAGGTCACATCAAGTATCCATTCTGTGGGGAGCTACTATGAAAACCATTAGCAGACGAGACCCAAGATTAAAATAGGAAAATTTTTTCAATTTTTTCCTTCTTTCTGTCCGAGTAACAGCAGAGGTTGGTCTTGGGCACTCCTTGGTACTAAGAATGGAAAATGGGAATGGGATATAAAGAGTTTGTTTCCCTAACTGTGGGCTCTACCTTTCTTGCCATAGCACAGCAAGTAAACCTTACTAATAATGCAAGGAAGCTGATGTGCGGGAACTTAGACGCAAAACAGTGGGCAAAGATTCAATTGTTTTATGCTGCAGCTAGTATTTTACAACTGGAAATTTCATTTCAAATCTGTAATGCCCATTCCTCTTGAGAACACTCTACCCCTGTGTCTTCCCTCACATCACCACGCTGATCTCTTGGACTCCTCCTCTCTGCAAACACACACACAGAAAAATCCAACCTTCTTTTCCCCAGAACCCCGTTTCTCACAGAATAAAGGTGAATAGATTCTTTCAGTTGGAAGGAACCTACAATTAACTATCTAATTCAGCCTGACCAGTTCAGGGCTGACCAAGTTAAAGCATGTTATTAAGGGCACTGTCTATGTCTCAAACACTGACAGGCTTTGGGGATTGACCCCCTCCCTAGGATGCCTTTTCCAGTGTTTGACCACACTCTCAGTGAAGAAATTCTTCCTAATGTCCAGTCGACACCTTCCCTGGCACAGCTTTGGACCATTTCCACCCATTCTGTTGAATCCCATACAAGTGGCCTCAGGCCATCGCTCCAGCCTGTGAGGTCCCTCTGCAGAGCCTTCCTGCCCTCCAGCAGATCAACGCTCCCACCCAGCTGGGTGTTGTCAGTGAAGTGATTGAGGGTGCTCTCAATCCCCTCATCCAGATCATCAGTAAAGTTATTAAACAGGACTGGGCCCAGTACTGAGCCCTTGGGAATGCCACTAGTGACTGGCCTCCATCTGGACTCAAGTCCATTCCCCACCACTGGTTGGTCTCAGCTACCCAGCCAGTTCTTTTAGCCAGTGAGGAGTAAATAGGATCTTGGTGCTTCATAAACTTTCCTCCACCAGCCCAATTTACTTCCTGTCTCATCACTAGACTGTTTTCATGCTCTCCACATTTCCCCCCATGCCTTTCCCATTCTCTTGGATTGCTTCTGTCTGCCTTTACATCCAGCTGATGCAACAGAATCAGCCATCCTCACAAGTGATGCTTTAAATAAATATGGTTACATAAAGAGTTATTAACCTCATACAAGAGGTCACTTAGGTAATGTGGTGTGTGTCTCCTTTCCCTCAGGTGTGCACTGTCACAGCCAGAGTGACCACTGCAAGGTTGCATAAGGTGTTGCTAATACAAGGGACAGGTGACAGTAACTTATACAAGATGCAGCATCACACAGGTCCTAGACCATTTCCTCTTTGAAATTCCAATGCTCTTTTGCCAGCAACTTTTGAGTTTTGCTAAGCCTGAGTATCAGACGTTCCCACAGACTCCTCTATATCAGGGTCTGACCTCAGTCAATCAAAGCCATGTGCTGAACCAGGCCTTCTAGGCTAAGACAGATTTTGTTGCAGCAAACCATGTGTCTGGCCATCTCTCTCACAGGAAGCATCCTTACCTCCTCCCCTGGACACAGAAGGGAAGGTGGCTCATCATTCTTTGGCCAAATGAACTCAAGAGAAATGCAGAATGAGGGTCCTTTTAGTGATTCAAGGCCACTTTTTAACTCCTTTTTTTTAAGATTTTCTTCAACTTTTAGAGTGCTTTTAACTATCAGCATGATGCCACCATTTAACTTTGGGAGACAAGTTTAACCTCCAACATTCCCATTATGAAAGGGATGGAATTTCAGGATACACGTGCTAAGAAAAAGCAAGTCATGGGTTAAATGGATGATACTCCAAAGGCTCACCTCCTGAATACTAAATAGCTCTGCACCTGTTGACAATTCTTGACCTTCCAAAAACCTAACATATGGGCCTGTCCTGATGTTTATGATTCCACTTATGATCAGCAAGGAAATAATTACCGAGTCTCCAAGTGCTTTGAACAGTGTAATTTCTAATCTCTGTTTGCAAAGCCAAATAGAGACAGCAAACTGTCCTTCAGCAGGGTTTATAAGCTGCTAAATCTTGTAGTACTTGAGGGACCATAATCCCCAAGCAGCACATGGCCTGAGACAGACTTACGTGTTTTGCATCTTAAATTCACATACAGCGTTTACCCCCAGGCTGTTTGCAAAAGACATTCCACTGTTTTTATTCTAAGTGGGTGAGATTCTGATTCCAGTTGTTGTAATTTAGTTAAAGCTGGGGCACCAGACACCTTATAAGCTTCCAGTTAGCATTATACATGGCACTGGAAGGCAGGACCATAATTCCCATCCTATTGAACAGTAGCAGCCATACCATGGGATGAAAGGAAAAAATCCAGTGGTTATTTGCATTATCTATTGCAGCATAATGCTAAACAGAATCTGTCCCACTATCTTTGTGATTGCTTACACATGAGTAAAGAGCTGCAAAATTGCAGATTTTCGGATTGGTTTAAGCCCCATACAAATTAGAAGGTGGCTTCCAGCCTGCTATGATGGCAAAAATTTAGTTGGAGTCCTACACAGATTGATCATGTAGCTGGTCACTGTTCACCCAAATAATTTTCAATTCTAAATTGTGATTTATAAAAATGCCTAATTGTATATAGATTTTTTTCTCCAGAAGACCAATGTGAAATACTGTGGGGGCTGGCAAGGCAGAATGATGTTTGCTTTTTCCAGCTCACAGATATATTATATATTTGTCCCACATTTTAGCATCGCTTTCATTAAAACGTTACTTTTAAAATAATTGATTACTCAGAAGCAGTAACTATCTGCAACAGCATGTGGGTTTGGGACAGTTCTTTCCTTACAAGGTGAAGTTCATTAGGTACAGAGCTGACTAGCAAAAAGCAATTTGCACAGAAGAAAAAATGTTATATACCAAAGTAGATCTTTGAAAAATACTTGCCTACCAAATACAGTCACTCAGTATTAACATTTTGAGGAGCTGGACAGAGTGACAAGCATATAGCAGTTTTCTTCATCTGCTTAGTACAGACAAAATTTCAACACATAAGCAGTTTGGGTTATCAAAACTGAGGTACATAAAGCAAGTCCTAGAAGATAAAATTTTTGAAATTTATCTGAAAGAGATTAACATTTATAGCCAATTTCTCATTCACAGACAGGAGTTTACAGAAAACTTTTTTTTTACAATTTGTAATGGACTGTAACAAATTAGTTAAGCTGATGAATTCCAGATATAAGTTCTCCCACCACTGATAGGTCTATTAAGGAATAAACTAATGTTCAATATTAATTAAAACACAAACCAAATTTTAGAAAGTACTGGAAGGAACAAAGAGCATCGTTATGACTCTGTGCATATACTCACATTATGCTACGTGTTGAACACAGTTTTATTCCCCAATTTTTCAAGCATTATGGTAGAATTAGCAAAATAAATGTAAAAGGCATGGATAGGCTCCTGCACAAAGAGCATCTAAACAAGTTATGACTTCTTATTCAGAAAAAGGAGGCACCTGAGTAAAATACACAACAGAAGTCTGATAAATTCACAAGTGACCAGGAGGTGAACACAGAAAGACTTTTAATCACTTCTTCCAATTCAAGAATGAGGCAGCTTCAAATAATACTCCTTGGCTGCAGTTTGAAAATAAACAGAAGGGGACAGATTTTCACAAAACCCATTGGAACGCTCTGAACATGCTACTTACAGGATGCTGTGCTTTCACAAGGTACTTTTCTAGCTTGAATACTTCTGAAAATCAAGGTCCCCTTTGTCTCAGGATGGACGCATAGAAAGAACTGCACCTATATTCACCAACTACTTCCAGATCCTAACTTGGCTTTTTATTCTTCTTTCCCTCCTCTCTGCCAGTGACAAAGTGTTTCTCCACACCTGAACACACTTTCTGTCATACAGTATCTTGCTGCTACACAAAACATAAGGTAACTGTAAAGCAATTTATCCTATTCAGCAACCAAAAATCAAGATCTGATGGCAGTCCTCACTTACCCAGACGCTCAGGAGGGTCAAATAACTGCTCACACAAGTAGTAGTCATCTGGATTCAAGTAGGGCAGTTGCTTCAGCAAGCTCTGCTTGGGAATGAGATACAAGACCTCGGCAATATCCCCATCCTCAATTACTGACATCCTTCTGACTGAATTTCGAAATTTCACTTTTTCCAGCACCAGTTCGTCACCTGAGCCACACAGCTTCCTAAAGCTGTTTAAGATGGGGAAAGATGGCATTTCTATTCAGAAAAAGCTAAGGAGGCAACCTGTAGTGCATGCAGTCAGTCTACTACTCACGGCACACTGCCCTTTCCAATCCTTCTCTTTTTCTCTTATCCAGCAAAGGAGATTAAGGAAGATATATTTTTAGTGATTATCTTCAAGAGATTAGAATAGTATGCTTGATCAGGTGATTGCCATCTAAAACTATTGTAATCAGTTGAAACTCATCCCTGCGAATGCAAAAATCAAAAACAAAACCATAAAGAGTATCTGAAAATCAGATTAATATTCGGGACAAGAGAAAGAACGTAACTGAGTTACATAAGAGGATTAGTTTAAAATCAAAAAACCTTGCTGTGTCAAAAATCTTATTATAGAAGAATCATCATCATCATCATCATAAGCTACAAAAGCACATCTGTGCATTTAATCTAGCGTGGCCTCTTCCATGCCAGGTCTGCCCGTGTGCTGCGGTGAAAAGGCTGTAGCAAAGGTGGAGCACGTTGGTCCTCCTTTTTCAGGAATGTACAAGCACTGGCTGGCACTACTTCATAAGCAGATTTCTTTGGAGAAATCCTTTCTGCAGCTTTCACTGCCTATTGCAAACAAAAGCACTTAAGCTTTCCCCTGTCCATTAAGGATTGGTTCCCTTCTGCTCTTCCTCTCCACCTTCCTGTGTAGATGACAGCAGAGGCTTTGCAGATACTGTGCCAACCCCTCCTGCTTCACTTACAAGAAGTATTTACATTAATCCAATTCCAGTGACTTGCTAATCTAATCATCTAATGAATATTTCTCCCTGGGTAAAGGCAGAGTTAATCATCAACAGGGCACTGGAAAGTCACAGGAAATTCCAAAGTGAAAGCTATATAAAAAACCCCAAACTAACAACATTCATCATCCCCAAGAGAAAGCTACAGGTAGACCCCAGACCTGGACATGCTCAGAGGCAACTTCAGACTCTCTTCTCAGTGAAACTCAGAGGCAACCGTGCAACCAATGTCTGGCCCAGGCTTTCAACTCCCCTTAACACATAGATGTCAGCTACAGTTGCAAAATGACCTCATGTAATCATTGCACTGCTTCCAGCAAGGCTTTTTCTAAATTAGAACGTGAAGAAAACTCTACCAATAGGCTTACTGAGCAAAGTGAGAAACTGTCACTTAATTCTTCCCTCAAAACTCAGAGCTCAAGTACTAACTCCAGATGGGGATAGGCTTTGAAAAGAAGACTGCTTTATTTACTTTAAAGAGAAAATACTATCTCATAAATCCAGACTTTGATCATCTATTATTACACATCTCCTATGAGGTCAATTACTTTACATTTTCCAAGTAGTATGACTTTTGTATTATCGCGAAAAAAGTGTGCGATCACAGTTCCCCTTAAACAGCCGTACTCCTGGGTTTTCTAATCAATCGAGGACACAGGAGGACAAGCCAGAATAAATCTGCACTCATTTTAATGGGGTAATGCTCATGTATATTTGAGGAAGAGCTGTCTCAATAAATATAGCAACTCCAGTTCTGCTTTAGAGTATCTTGTATCAGATCAGAGGTCTCAGCAAATGCCATGTTTTAACCATTTCGCCTGGGATATGGAGCTTTGCAGTAATTTTTCAGTCTCTCCCAGATTTCTCAACCTACTGACCTGCACACCACAGCCCCTCAGTGGAAGAGGCAGCTCTGAAATTTCCAAAGCTTCTGCCGGTGAGGGTGGATCTCCATTCAGTGCTTAAAGCAGAGGGATGAATCACAGGAGCCGCTGGCTGAGTCAAAACAAGGATCTCTCAGTCTGAGTGTCATCTGTTGCTGGATAATCGGTGAAGGATGTTGACATCTGACAACAGCAGTGCCAAGCCCCACTGACACGTCAAGGTGGACTTTGCCCTTTGAGGAAGGTGAGGCAAGTGCACACATTGCCCAGACATTAACTGCTGCAGAAGTTAATCCTCAGAGAGCAGACAAGTGAGCCCTGCAGAAGCTGCTCCAGCTGTGGCAACATTTGCTAAGGCTTGGCTGCCTAATACACAGAAGAAAAGTCTGTCCTTCGCTGGAGTTTGAACACGCTGGTTTAAGGCTGACTCCCCATTTCCTGCTGTGTCCATGCTGATTCCCGGCTCCAGCTCTGTTCTGCAAGACAACCCTTGCAGTAAGAACTAAACCTGTATGACCTGTATATCCACTACAGAAGCACTCAGCCCGTGACCACTGGAGAAGAGTCTGATGTTGTATTAAACAGTGCAGCACAATCAAGTGTTCTTCCACCACCAAAGACATAGGACTGGTGGGGGACAATGGATCAGGATTTAGTGACCCTAACATGTCATTGCAGAAGCATTGACTTAATTAAAAATAAGATCATCCTTCCCCTGAGACGGACTTGTCCAGTTCTGCCCCTTTCCAGCCCTGGCTGTTGCTGTCGCTGTCTGAGAACTGCACCTTCGAAGACCCCATGCCAGCTGCTGCTTAATAACACAAAGCAATATGATTTTTTGATAGTTTTGGGATTTTTTTAAGTACAGTGTTTTTCTTCAAAAGCCTCTATCCCATCAATATAAGGGGACAAGCAGTAGAAATAAGCAAAACAAGACCAGGAAATATCACAGTGGCTTCCCAAGTCAGATAAAGGAAGGACTGTTTGGAGCCCATCCTTGTGTCCAAGGCAAAGGACAAGGCCTGAGACAGCCTCACACAACACTCTATTACTAAACACTGGGATTTACCCCCGTCTGGATCGAAAAGACAATGGCAATCTCCTACTACTTAAGTCAAGCACCCAATTAAGTGGAAAAGATTGATTTCTGATGTTCTTGCTGAAGAGAAAAGAAAAAGGCAGGAATCACAGGGGCACAACCCTGTCCTTATGTTTCGTGAAAGAAAGTCGGGAATCCAGAGCGCTCAGCTCAGAATGAGCGTGGAGGAAACGTTCTCAGGATCTGCCAAGTAGCAAAACCTGTTTAAATCCCTGCCAATTCAAAGCCGTGTCTAATCCAAGTAGTCAGTGCTGGGATCTCGAGCCTTCACAGAGCACAGTGTGAGGTGTGGGCACTGCCCAGACTGACAGTTTGCACAGGGGGCTGCCTGGATAGGAGACAGGAATTATGCAGAATAGCTACTTTAAATATTTTATCTCATTTCCAACTTTATAAATATTTTATTTATAAATATTTCCAGCCATCTCAAGACCATTTCCTACTCAATCCCCTCTGAATTCACCACACCAATTGGCTGCCTGGATGATAAAAATACATGCATGTTTCATATGCAACCAGGAATAGAAGCAACTCTACTAATGCTCTGAGAACAAAAGTAACAAAAAAATTTGACTGCAATCCACAAATAAATTATAAAACAGAATAGCAAGCAGTGAATAATAGTATAAACCAGACACCAAGGGCTAAATACATAGAAGAGGAAATATCCCCCCATACTCCAGAGAAACACAGGATTAGACTTGTCCTTCAGCAGAAATGTGTAATGCACTAATGCTGTCTTAATTGCTTCTGCCATCAGAGTTAAACTTGTAAATGCATTTCAGTGTGACTTTAGTCTTGCATTGAAAGCAACAAAAAGCCCAATCAGAAACCAAGAAACTGAAGGCAGTCACACTAGTTCAGCAAAACCTAGCTGCAAAAAATAATCAAAACAAAAATACAGGAAACAAAGTAAAACAAAATGAAATTTTCCTTTTCTCTCATCGTACCACTTAAGAAAGTAACATGTCTATCGCACAGGTAGATAGCCCCAAATAATGTTCCATGAATCTGTCCAAGGCAACAGGATTATCAGGATTACCTTCTCCATATAAGAATTCTCAAAGATATTGAGAGTAAGCAAAGGAAAAAAAGGGCCTTCATCTAAACAAAAAATGAGCAAGAACTCTATCTTCTTTTACCATGAAATATAGTTATCCAAGCAATAAAATAACTAAACCAGCAAATGACAGCAAAAAAATAATATCCAACATTCAAATTCACACACGCAGAAAAAGAAGCAAAACTTTACTTGTGGTAAAATTACTCCACACATGCAGCTTTTTCGCTTTTGACACCCACTATTTACCTACTCAAAACTGCAGGCTGATGTACAAACACTCAGCTATTTACTGTAAACTTGAGGAAACACTTCATCCACATAATGAAGACCAAAAAAATCCACATGCACACCTTAATTTCTTTACCTAGATGTCCAAAACAGGCAGTCATCTTCTGGGCATACTGACACAAGCTCTTCACCCCATAGGGTTCCTCACCCAGGACCTGCTCACTCATGGCTTCAGCAGGAGCTGCCTTTCGCTGCAAAGTCAACCAACTACTGCTTGTTTAAGACTGATAAGACAACAGATCTTCCTCTTCCAATTTATCCCCATTAATAATTCAGGTACTACATAAAAATTGCTGAGCTTTAAAAACCGGTAGTGCAAAGCTATTTTGTGGCTTTTGAAGTAATCATGTTTTAGTCCTTAAAAAGTATCTTGGCTATTATACTCCAATAGTTTACAGAAAGTATTTTCAAATTGAAACAAAATCCATTCCCTTGCTGCACAAGAGGAAATATTGTTGGGACTGTGCTCAGGTCAGTGAGACATTTAAAACATTCTCCTAGCTCAAACTCCAAAACAGAATTACCACCACTGCTAAAACGTGTTATTATGTAATGTTTAGTGTTTTCACCAGTGGCATGGACAGTGGCATCAAGTGCACCCAATGAGGGTGGTGAAACACAGGTTGCCCAGAGAGGTGGTGGCTGCCCCATCCCTGGAAACATTCAAGGCCAGGTTGGATAGGGCTCTGAGCAACCTGATCTCATGGAAGGTGCCCTTGCTCATTGCAAAAGGGTTTGACCACAGGGCCTTTAAAGGTTCCGTCCAGCCCAAACCATTCTATGACTCTGTGATACTCCTGCAAGCAGACACGTCCACTGCTGTAAGAACACCACTAGCTCATCACATACTACCATGCCCCACTTCTCAGTGCTGTCCATCTTCTGGGGGCTGAAAACCCCAAAAGAGCCCAGGTACAAACCCCATGGTGTTTTCTGGTAACTTCCAGCATGGTACATTGCAGAAGCACTGAGGCACCCCAGCCAGGAGCAACAGGAAGAGGGTATTTTCTCAGCTCTCTCCCTGGAGCATGAGGCCAATCTGATCTTCTTGTTATCTTGGCTGAGAAGAAAACACACAAGAGCTGACTCAGCAGCCCTGCTGCCAGGCAGCTGCACTGGCCACACGTACCTGTCTCTGTTCTGCTTATCTAAGAAAATCCACTACAAATCACACCGATGTCAATGACATTTTAGCTAAATATTCCAGAATGGCTTTGGCTGTACTCGCTTGACTCAGTTGATGATGACCAGTGAAGAACAAGTGTTCCTCACAAGCAAATATGCTTGCTGTACACTACACTTGTTTTCTGTCCATTCATTTAACACCTGAGACCACACCAACTCATGAAAACACGTTTAGCAGAGCTCATATAGGTACTGCTGATGGCCATATAAAGCACTGGTACTGCTAAGCAGACACTTCAAAGAGAGATCTATGCTAGTACATCTAGATACAAATTTTATTCACAACAGGTTGAAAATCCTAGTTACTAATATTTAATTTTACTTCCTAGATATTAATATTTTACTTCCTACATACTAATATTTAATATTGCTTCAACAGTTTATTGTCTAGAAAAGCATAAGGTAGAGTTAAAAGACAGCTATGGGGCTTTGGTATTTTTTATTGAGATAAAGGCTATGAAGAACCCACAGAGGTAGGAATCCTACCATCCACAGGTCTCTACCAAGTTAGTTTGCTGGTTTAAACCCACACAAGGTTCTCTAAGGTAAGCTGTACTACTGCATATGGCAGAAGGAACAGAGAGACCACAAAGCCACAAGGCTTCTCTGTACTGGCAATAAAACCCCAGAAAGAGTGACTAATTGAAAAGGGCTAACTCAGGTTAAAGTGGTATCAAAGGTAAAAGGATTTGTGTTATAACCCAGCTGAGCAACACGATTAGGAATGAGTGTCCCATACAGGCTCCTTATCAAGCTGCCACGTGACATTTTTTCTCCACTGCTTTTATAACTGACCTTTAAGTAATCATTAGCCAAACTCCATCAAACGCCTCTTTCTGCAGCACACACATGCAAATTTAAGAATTGCTACAAAGCCTGTCCAGCCCATGAAGTCTGTGAATGTCTGTGTGAAAGGACAGGATCAAATTCAAGTCTGAATAGGGTGTAGCTACATTTGTATCTAAAGAGTCAAACTTTTACTCTTTGAAAAACCGCCTGGGGATCTCCAGAGGGGGCACACTGAAAATCAGACCTGTTTTATACAGCAACAGCAAGATCTGCATGCACAAGCCATTCTGTTAAACTAACTCGGAAATAAGAAAGCAAATGTTATTTTATGTATTGGTTTCTTGGTATTCATTCCAAAACATACATGAAACATCACTTTGCCCTTTATTCTTCTGTTACAATTTGTAACCGAGAAAAAACACAAGAGAAAACACAACTGCATTTCTATCTCAGACTTAACTGAGACCACACTGTGACGATTTCCTTTCCCAACTGATGACATTTGCAAAATCTTTCAGCTGAATTAAAGCATTGTGCTCAGCTTCCTGTTATCAACTATGTATGATAACTTCCATGGCACATGAGCCTTTGATAACAAAAGCCCAGCTTTGCACTGCATTGTAACGCTGGACAGGCAGCATAACAAGCTCTTGGGAATGCTTTTCCCTTTGCTGTATGCTCAGAAACTGAATCTGACTCACTTCCCCAGACCCCAACAACCACCAAGTTTATCCTCCAGTGAAGCAGTGAGCAGAAAGTTTAAACAAACAAAGATATCTAAACAATATGCTTGAGATTACATCTAATGATCATTTTCTTGGACAAAGCAGAGCAACACCAGCCGTCTACCTTCATGTAAAATTATTAGCTGGGCTGAAATGAACAAAGGAAAAGAGTACATAGCAAAATCAATCACCAAATGAAATATTTAAATGATGTTAGGGGGAAAAGCCCTAATAATGTCAGCTAGCAAAGTACTGTCTACTACCCCTGGAAGCCTTAACGTGGGATTTGGGAAATATGCTGTCTGTGCACTCCCACAGACTTGCTGTTCATCCCTGAGCCATTCCCTTAATCTCTTCCATTGTATTTCCCCCTATCACTTTCCCCCTCACAAGGGATTTGTAACAATAGGTACATTAAAGACTGAAGTTTTCAGATTCTGTGATAATGGAAACTATAGAAGTACTACAGATAATAACACTAGGGACTAACTGGTCAGCATTATAAAAGAGGTCATGTAAAGCATAGCTGAGTGCTTCTCCTTGATCTTCATTACCTTCCAACTTCATTTCCACATTTCTCAATGATTTTCCGAGAGATTGCACCCCTTATTTAACACTAAAAATGCTCATTTTCCATGGAAAATCATTTTATCAAATAAGGCAAAGAGTTAAGTTCTGTACATCTTCCCTGATCTGAAAATTCAGTTTGTAGTTATTCTCCCCCAAACAAGCAAAATCACTGTTACTGTGGTTGCTATGAGTAGAAGAGTTACCAGATTATGACAAAAGGCATGATTCAACCAAAGGCTATTTATCTTACTTTATCCATTCCAATGTTTATTTCAGAACAGTCATGGAAAAAATATCTCTGTTCACATCTATTTTCAGACATAAAATAACAGTGTGTGCATTAAGGGATCTGTCTATTGCATTATTAGAAGATGAGGTGGCTCAGCATTTTATTTCCTGGCAGCACAAGGCTAATCTATTGATCTACAATGTCAAGAACACTGCACTATGGATTCTTACAGCAAACCCAATCCTTTTTACTTACACGTAGAAAAAAAAACCAAGTGCAATTGCTGACAACTGATGCAATTTCATGGGCAAGACAGAGAGAAGCTGTATGAAATATAGCTACAAAACCTGCTGCACCCCCAAAACTGTGTGATAGAACAACTGACTCAACAACACACTCCAAGCACTTGCCTATCCCAAAGCTTATAAATAATCCCACGACTTTTGTCGGGTTGAGCTCTATGCTTGAAGCCAAAGAGGTGTCTAAGCCACTCTAGGGAACAATTAGCCGAAAGGATCCTGACGTAGACTGGCAGTCCTTCAGATCTTCAGTAGGAAGTTTTTTTCCTACTCCTCAGCAGTGTTTAGGTGTCTTTTATTTAAACGGAGCAAAGACTTTCAAGATAAATGTAATTCCTTTAATCATACTCTTTTCTTTACTTTTCCTTTCTTGAACTTTGACATTTTTCTTCCAGCTGAGAGAACAAACTCCTTGTACCATCCTCTTCACAATGTAGACTTCATAGTAACTGAGACAGAAATATGTTGAGAAGCAAAGAGATCAAAGTTGAAACCTCAGTGTTCTTTCACTCGTCAGTTTATTTCCTGCACCTTTGTAAAGAGTGACGTGTTACAAGCATGACATCAAAGAAAGCACCACTCCTCTGCTTATGTATTGCAATAAACTAGATATCATTACAGTCTCTTCTGACATGTCCCATAATTACAGAAACATACACAGCAACTTTACTCAAATGCTGAACAAAGAATTACACCAGAAGCGTCTTCTCTGGATCACTGCAGGGCTTCCTGAACCTCTTAGTTTGACATTACCCACTGTGTCCTAACACTGGATCTACTGTAGGTGTAGCACCAGCACACATGATCATAGGAGGTATTTCTCTTGCTGCGTCTGACTCCCAGATTTTCCAACATCATAGCCATTCTCGGAGCATGGCATAACACTAAAAGGACATCTCCTGCAGTCATGCTGCCCTCTTGTAGCATCAGTGAAGCTCTAGAGGAGAGTTCTTTGTCCTACAAAGACTAATTTAAGCCCCTACCAGAAGCCAGTAGAAACTGGTTGTCAATGTCCATCACAACTAAGAATAGGAGGTTACCTTTCTCTATAGTGGAAAGTATGGCACTGCTGCAGGATGCCAGAAATGACATCAGATCAGTTCATCCACTGCCAACATTCCTCATAAAAGCAGCTTTAAATACGCTGTGTTGGCTAACCTTTGTTTTCTAATTAAATAAATCCTGCTGCACTGTTGAACCCTTCCTCTTGTGGTCAGCACTATCTTCTGGTTAAATCAGCTGCACACACACACAAGTGATCGAGAGCCCTGTTAAAAACTAAGAAACTGTCAGTTAAGCAAAAGTATCACCCTGTGAGCTGCTCACTTCTCTCACAGGGATCACATTCTGTGCAGGCAAAACTGAGGCAAGGACACATCTGAAAATACTTTGATGGGGCAGATGAAACACTTGGAATTTGTTTCCATTTATTAATGGCAGGAAATTACATATAGCTTATGCCAGCTGGTGTTTGATAAAGAGAGGTTTTGATCCCTGTGGATATTCTATAGTCATGCAAACAGTTTGCTTGTATTTTATTGATGGTTTACTGGAATCTCCTCAAACAAGAGCTGTAATCTGGCACCATCAGGAAAAACAGCAGTCAGAGAAACACAGCAAACTTCCAGAGCTGACAGTAAATTGAAAAGGAAAACCATGTTCTTGATTTGACGACAGCTACAGCTGGGTTTGTTCTTTACCAGTGACACCCAACACAGGCCAAGCCATATCTTAGGATATTTCGCTGACATGTAAAACGTTGTGAAGCTGTGTCTATCAAAGCCTTTGACAGTTCTTCAAAGATAGCACTAAATCAAGAATCTTGATCTTGCAGTGGAAGTGGAGGGCACTCACAATCTAGCAAGCTACAGTTTTGAAAGAGGAAGTAGGAAATAAGGTCTTACAATAGTGGGAAAAATCATTCCAGTGGTATCATAAGCTCCTGGAATGGTGAATGAGTAAAATGGAGCACCTACAAAGAAGACCACTGTTTTGACTGCTTGACTGATATTTACCATATTGTATTTGCAGCAATGATTTACAACAGTATCTCTTCAGCAAGAATTTCTTGATCTTATCCTTCCAGTGCATGACCAAATGCCATAAATTAAGCTGGGTTTTTTTTAAGATCTTATGTGTCATGGGTTACTAAGAAAAGTAATTTTTCCAGCAGCTGGACTTTAAACACAAGTGTGGGATTTTAATTAATTTTAAATTAATTGTAACTAGAACATAATGTAAAGTCAAGATGGCCCTGGCCATCTCTGAGGGAGGATCTTCTGCTGCATTCTTAGCCATCACCATGGAGTCGCTATACTTCCTGGTATTAAAAATACATTAAATATTGCATCTAGACAGTTACTTCATGAGAGGCCTGATTCTCCAGTTTCTGTAGGATGTAAACAACTATTAATAGTACATACTAGGAGCGTGGTTGGTTTGGGTTTTTTAAGCGTAAACACCCCCTCAGCCTAGAGCAAAACTTAAGTTTCCTTTTATTTGTGTTGACGTTACCACTGTGGTATTTGTTTAATACACAGATTTACCACTGACACAAATCAATGACCAAAAAAAATCCCTTTTCTGTGCAGTTCAGCTTCAAAATCCCTTCTGGTATTAACACTCTCTAGGCATTTTTAATTTTTTTGGTTAGAGTTTTGCCCTGGTTTGATTGAGAAATAGCTCTGCAATTAAGAATAGCTAAGCAACAGCAAAAATAATTAAAGAAAGTAGGCAAGACAGCCAACCTGTCAGGTTGTGTGAATAAAAACTGATTGATGAACTTCTTCAAGCAGCACTAAGCAAAATTTTCAGATGAATCAGTTAAAACAGGTGCTGATCACAACAGCGTTTATCAGGAGAAAACCTTATGTTATAAACATATGTTGTGCTTATTTTCAGACTGAAACTAGTTGGCAGCTTCCAGTTATTTCCTTCTCAACTATGAATGAATTAGAAGATAATGCATCGTTTTGTAGTGGTTTTCTGATTGTTATTGAGTGTTCCCCCAACATTTACGCTTTCTTTGAAATCCAGATCGCACAGTACTCTTCTTGGAGTCAACTAATTGATTCTGAACAAGTGAAAAATTTCAGTTCTCCTGCTACATACTGGGTTATCATAAGAATGAGGTCAAGCCTTCCACCCTGAAATAGACAGCTGACAAAGAGAAGTAGGGGATCATTTTTCTAGAATGAGAAAGCCACCATGTGAAACTGATTAAAAATGGAAGTGAAACTAAACAAGCTGTTTTCATCACCCACTTTAATAAAATGGCAAACACTTATCTCTCTATATATTAGAATTCACGACAGCTTGACTCCCCTACTAACGCTAGGGAAGAGAAAGTGCCAACACCTGCACAGCAGCTGGGAGAAGCATCAATTGTCTCCCCTGTGCTTTCTCAGTGTGGCAATCAGGGGTTTATCCACCAGCACCCAGCAGGGAGAAGAGATTTCCATCCGCACTCAGGAGATCAGCAGCACCAACCCAAGCAGGCAGAGGTACCAGGAAGGCTTTTCCTGTTCCCAGTGTATCCAGTCAGGAAGGGAGAACCAGAGATTCAGCCTAACCTCACTATAATGAATCCCCACAGGACACAGGGATCAAATATTCATTAGATTAAATTCACATGATGATATGGTGGTTTCCCACATCACAGCAATATCACAGAATCAGAAAACCATTTAGATTGGAAAGGACCTCAGGATCATGGAGTCCAACTGCTAACCCAGCACTAACCATGTCTCCAAGTGCCACACATATGAATATACAGCAACAGCTGACTTTAACCAAATGCTATTGTATTCTACGCTGTGGAGATTAATTTATATTAATCAAATAAATAAAAAATAGTATTTTAAAAACAAAGTAGGAAAGAAATAAGGAAGGGGAGAGGAATTTTGCACACCTAATTCAGCACATCCTGAGAGAAAGAACAAAAATAAAACTGCTGTATCTAAATCAATATTAGGTTAAGAGTTTGGCCTACAAAGACTAACTAGTCATGGAAAAACTCATAATTTTTTGTTGTTATAAACAGTTGGTAGAAAACTTGGGTTGTGTTTTTCTGGTTTCTGGGGTTTTTTAAGGTAAAGTGACACTTCTCATAGAGAGGTGAACACAGTTCTTTAATATGTCTACCTGTACATTTTTTAATCTCCAGACCCACAAAGGTAGATGATATCTGTTTTTACAAGACAAATATTGGGTTAGACAATGCAAAGAAGAAAACAGGACTTTACTTCGTTCACTTCTAACCCCTGAAATAAAGTGGGCACCCCAAGGGTTTATTTATCTGTCCAAGCATAACAGAGAAAGAAACTACCCACAGCTGAGTTACCAAGAAAGCTAAATATATCTTTTTATACTTATGCCACTTTCCCCCACCTTTACCTAAGAGTGTGGTATAAAAAAAGAGGAATGTTTACTAAGCAAACCAAGAGTTGCATGCCCCACCAAAACTGTGCTGAACGTGCTTTTGGTGTGCAGAAGCAAAGTGCCTGGAGTCTCACCTGCTGCAGGTTGCTACACGCTGGCACTGTGTGCTGCACAATCACACCTGCAGCACCTCTGCACCAGGGAAAGGCTCCACACAGCCCACAGCACACAGCAACAGGCACTGAGCAGCCACCCCTGCCCGTGTGCTCTGCAGGGACAGCAGAAGTGACAGGTGGCTGCAGGACAGACAGGAACCTGCAGGTGTGCTCAGTCGAAACACACAGATTGCACAAGGCTTCCTGAGGTTAAACACCAAAGAAATCTGCCCTCAAAAGCACCCTAGCACAGACAGGTTATCAGCTTTTCATTCAAAGCATCAATTAGCAATACTCTGAACTCTTATGCCACCTGCCACTACAGAGCTCTAAACCTTCTTTTTGCAGACCTCACCCCACAGCAACAGCATGCTGTCATCATCTTTACCTAGAAGATGGGAAACTTCAAAAGACAGCAATGAATTATCTCTTAGAAAAATACACAGGGAGTCAGAGCTGGATAAAAAGCCTGTCTAATTCCACTGAGTTGTGCTCTGCTCCCTATATTCAGAAATCCATTCCAGAGGAGCAGCTCATGGGTACATGTACACACTGTTCAGCCAAGTAACAAAGTCCACTGTTCATAAAACACACCAGGTTGGGGAGGTGTTTAGCTGTTAAATCAGGAAAGAAAAACGAATTGAAATAAAGAAACTACTTTTCTTATCAGAAAGATCCCAATTTCAGTCCAGCAGAAGTCCCTCAGCCTGATCTCCCTCTGTAAATCCAAGAACCTGTGTCCTGTGGGTGGCTTAACCTGTCATTTGTCATTAGAGATTTACAGAGCAGAGCAATAGTCCAGGACAAACCTTTGCCATTTGCGGAGCTCTGGTGTATTTCCAGTTCCATTGGTGCTCTCAGGCAGAATTGTTCCTGCACCTCAAAGGTTACAGCCTCGCAGGGAACGGATGGTGAGCTGGAGGAACAAGTGAGAGCCTTCAGAGGTGGCTCACTCTTTGGCTCCACTCCTACTATTTCCTGGGTTGAACATATGAAAGGGAGTGGCCCAAGCAGAATAGGTGTGTCTGTGTTCCCAAACAGTTTAAAGGAAGAGCAAGTATTTTCCTCTAGATATTATTCCATTACTAATCAAGACCTTGGTGTGCTGTCTTTCAAACAGTGACATGTGACATGTCTTAATGTACTGACCACCTCAAAGCAGCTGTTATTATTGACAACTTTCTTTTTCATACAAAAGGATCCTAACCAGCAGCCTTAAAGGTCAACTGCAAACAGAGTTGATTATGTCCTGAGACTGTTTTCTGTCTATTTTACTCTGCAGCTCATCTCCACTCCAGTGCTGCTGTCTTACGGCTATATTATTGCACTTAAACAAAGGAGGAGGAGCCTGTGAAAGAGAGACTGTTACCCATTTTCACACACACTTCAGGCTGAAGTCCCAGGCATCTTCCCTGTGTTCCCACAACACCCCTCCGGACAGAGGCAATTAGGCTGACTATAAGTGCAGACTTCCAGGCATTTCCTTCTACGCAGTTGCACATACCCAGAGACAAACTGTTCCTTGAGCAGCTGAATTAATGAATCTTTTTGTTCTGATTGATTTGCGTCCAACATCCTCAACACCCATCGGGTTTGCCCTACCTCCTTGTAACATCCTCTTGGCAGCACCATTCCCAGAATTACTTCCAGTTCCTTTCCATTTGTCTGCATTCCCAGTTCCTTTCCATGTCCATTAAATCATCCACAGAACCCTTAAGCTGTCTTCTTTAACTGCTTCAGATTCTTCAGTTTCTGCTCACACCTCCTGAACTGCACATTCTCCTCTTTCACTCTCTTTCCCCTGTACCCATACTAATGGATAATAGCTTTAAATTCCGCTGCCCTGGAAGGAGAAGAGGGGAAAGACTGAAAGAGAAGCTGTCTAACCCTCATCCCAGGAAATTTGACTGAAAAGTTCCCAAGCACAAGGTGCAGACACTGATAATTTGCAACCTGAAGCCCTCTCTAGAACACAGTTACTGTCCTCTGTACATTATTATGGACTGAGAGATGCTGCTGAAACAAGAATCCCATTTTATCACTGAGATTTCACTTTAGAGGACAAAAAATTATCACTTCTCCTCTAAACATGAATGAAAAGATGCCAGAAACATATAAAGACTTTTGGGTTCTTGGTTTGGAACTGCTGAATATGACCAAATTTCGGCCAAGTACTTTTATTCCCTCCTTCAAACACTAAATCCTGAATTTCCTGGACTCCTGACTTAGTTTTTCCCACAATGAATTGTCATCTTCTCAGCCAGCTTGTTAAAAATACACAGTCATTCAGATGCACAGACAAGTGTAAACACAGGCACAGAACCTGGACTCTCTACCTTTATTCTCAGCCTGACATTGTTCTCCTGTGGTTTTCTAAATTTTATTTGCTGCCAAATTAAGTGGAGTGCAGGACAGGGTGTTTACTCCACTTGGACTTTAACATGCCTGACTGAAAATGAATAGCTCATCAGAAACACTGTTTTCTTTCCATCCCCATTCTTCTCTTTAATAATCAAAGCACTCCACACTTTAATTACCATTACTAATCCTCTGACGTGGTAAGCAGATACAATTATTCCTGTTCTACAGACAAAAAATTAAACTACTATATTCCCAGGAAGTGTTGACCACGAGAATTTATTTATTTTATTTCTTCTGCTCCTAGATACAACCGCATATTGTGTTTCTGTCCCGGATAAAATGGTGAAAAGGAGCTCCATGGGTCCAGAAATAAGTTCTTCTGTCCTCCTTGAGACAAGTTCCTCAAGTTCATCAGAGTGGTTTCTTCAGTTAAGCACATTTATGTATTTTTTTAGGTGAAGAAGTGAAGGAGAAGGAAGATGAGAATGATCCAATATGCATCTCCATTTTGCACAAGTCATCACGTTCTCAGTAGCTCAGTACTATTAGTACCTACAACATTGGACACTATATTCAAGCAGGTATAAATATAAGTCACGGCCCTTTATGTACATAAACATCACCTCTCTAGAACACATCATTAAATACTCACTTTCATTTATGTCCCGTTAGCTGACCACACCTCGTAGCTTTGCACACTGTGATCACTTCTCATTGTGCAAGTCCTGAGTCCCATCTCAGGACCTTCCGTTTCCTAAAGCTGAAGGTCCAGTCTCCAGGAACTTCAGAGTATTTGAAATCTGCCGGTGTGCTGCCATAAACACTGTATGTTGTTCTCATGAAAAAAGAAACACGTAAATCTTGCCAAGTGGCAAGACTTGGAAATACCACAGTCCATTATGCTCAGCAGAGAGATGTTTTTGTTGGCTATTAAAGCTTGGCCGTTAGTTCTCCAGCAATTTCATCGGATTTAGCTTATTCCGTCCTACACAGTTCTCAGGCTTATTGTAATTCCTACAAAGTGATTGAGAAGAATCAATCCCTGTGCTGCAAGGGATACGCAGAGCTACACTGGTGCCAGAAAAACAAAAAGATAACAGTGTTCTCCATGACTCCATCACACAAACCAACAATCTGACATTTCTTAAATTTAAAAGTTAATTTCTACAATTTTTAATCACCCTTTTTTTTTCCCTGCAGTCTTCATATAACCCAAACAGAAACTTCCACATTCATAAACTACCTACTATCAGAAAACCTACTAATCAAGAATGTTATCAGCCACTTCACAAAACCACGGATCCATGAATCAGCAGGTTCCCATGGCATCTAGTGGTAGACAGGCAAGGTATCACAATTTTTCCTTCAAGTTTCAAAAGAAGTTCTTCCTAGATGACATTGGACCATGTTAGCTCAGCCTGCTCCCTGGAAGATTTCATCCCTGCTGAGATATTCTTTCCATACTACAGATGAGGAAAACACTGGGCAATCTGAGTGACATTTCCAGGACAACAAGTCTCTGTGCCCAGCTTTGAAACTGAATCAAGGTCTCGTGAATCATTTAATCATTACACCTCCTGTTCACAGAAAATTATTTATTAAAAATAAATCAGCTAGAGAAGGGAAAAAAAGTGGAGACTTTAAAGGATACCAATAAGCTCTTGCCAAAGGAAATGAACTTACCCTGTTCCCTCATCGTTTATCTTCTTATGTGCTCTCACTTCAAGTCCCCTATAATGGAAAATGCCCCTGCACAGTCCCTGTGGGTGGACAGCCTTTTCACCAGAGCAGGTTCATAGGTGACTGCACCACAACCAACACATCACAGCAGCAAAAGCACAAGCAGACTCTTCCTCACTATTTCAGCAAACAACTTCCCTCACCTCCCAATAGAGGCTGACACTCCTTTTTGCTGGTAATTCTTCTCATTTACCATTTCCAGGAGTGATTCCTCCAGAGATTTTGCCCCGTTCTTTGAAATTATTGCATCAGTGTCATTGTCTCTGCCTTGCAGCAGAAACAAATTTACAATAACTTCCTCAGTGCTTGCACACAGCAATTATTTTCAAGTGTAACTGCTTAGAACAAGTATTACGCCATGTCTCCTGTGCTCCAGAAAAATGAAACTTTATAGACATATAAAGTGTAGCCAAGCAAACAGTCCTTTCTTGTGTGTTTCTAATTGCATCCTAATTATAGCATTTTACATGCATTTATGTACCTTTCATCCTAGGGTATCCCAGAGCATTTTGTAAACTGTCACACGGTTTTAAAGGGAGGCTTATATTAACCCAGAACTACTCATACCAGACATCTCTAGAAGCCAGTGCAGCAGCCTGTAGATAAATTCATTATGAGGGAGATTTGGGCCAACGGCAGAACAGTGAATCTCTGTAGTTAGATAAAGACCCTCCCTCCCCCTTCAGACATCATTTGAAATTCTTGAATATCCATTTCATTTGATGATCTCAATGTTTTAAAAACATTAATTAACTTCCACAGTATTTTAATTAGTTAAGGCATAAACAAAGATCTAAAACCTGCAACAGGAAGTGCTTAAGGGAAAAAGCTTTAGAACCAGGGCAAATGCTCAGAGATCCTTCTAGGTTCTCAGTCCCATTGTAGCAAATGCTGATTTAGCTTTAGACTACCTCCAGATCAGTGTTTAACAGCTACTAATGCACCTATTTTCTACATTTTTTTCCTAATTCTTTTTGAAATATGTCCCTGCTTTTTATTAATCTACACTCTGAAGCAGTGAGCTCCATCCTGTAATCCAGTGCTGTATGAAGAAATGCTTCCAAAACAGCTTTTGTTTTGATTTGATTAGGTTGAGGCCAAAATTCTTATATCCTCAGGAAAAAAGAAGAAAAAAAATTCTCTACATGCTTCTTCGGCACAAAGATTCTACAATATTTTATCATGTCTCTCAACACTGCTCAGTTTTACAGGTAAACAAACATAGGAGCTAATTTTTTCCACCAAAATAATCTGAAACAAGGCTTCACATCTGCAAGAATACATGCTGTTTATTTTTAGATGCCTAATTTTAGGCAGCTCATTTTAAAAATTCCACCCATACAGACGCCAAGTTATTTTCCGAGGTCACACATTAAGGCAGTGACAGGCCTGATGAAAAAGCCCAGGCATCCTTGTCCTCACAATCACTATCAGAAGGCAAAGAGAGGGGGTAAATTGCACACTCCCCAACATATCCACGCAGGAAGGAAGGAGACTGAGTCAATCCTGCTGGGATTTCAATCTGCGCTTGTTGGAAATACAGATATTCCAGTCGGGATACACTGAGCTTTAAATAGTTTCTAGGCTAAAATGGCAGCCTCCCATTACACCTCATTTCAAGATTTACTTACCAATTTGCCTTTGCCTAAGCTAAGCTAAGTGTTTGTAAAGCCACAGGAACGTGTAGGCTCCCTCTGCTTTTCTATGCTCAGAGGTAGCTCGGAATCTTGCTGATACCGATTGCTTTCCCCTGACCTGGCTTTTCATTCAGGTGCCAGGCAACAGATCACAAATGGATAACATGCAGATAAAATATTTGGCAGACAATTGACCGTCACACGCTTTCTGTTGCCAAGAAACAAAACAGGATGTATTAGAATTATCTCATTAATTAACTTTTCGGTAATTCTATTTTTTTATCGGCATGTTGTTGGTTAAGCAAATGGCTTTTCTTTCAGAAGGGAAGTGTGCTAAGCCTAAACAGGTACTTTTAATACATCAGTATCTTTACAATAAATAACTTTGGGCCAAATCCTCAGCTAGTTATAGCTGATTTTGCTTCTTGATACTAAAAAAAAACCCTTTGTTTTTGATAAAGATTAGGTTAGTGGAGGGATCAGTTTACATCAGCTAACAATCTGATTCCTAATTTTCTGCCATCTCTTTTCCTTCAGCTTCAGGGAGTTACTAAATGATTTACTACAGGACTGAAATCATGATCTGTTGTTTCATTAATTGCTTTTAAAATGTTGAGAACAGATTTTTTTGAATGCTCCTAATTTTGATACAATTTAGCTGCAACTGTGATCCACTTGCCAAACAATTCTCCTGGAAAAGAAAAATATCCAGATTCTGTCAGGGGCAGAATAATGCTTACATCCTTAATTTTTTTTCAAGGAGAACTCAACCTTTAAAGAAGATAGCTAAGACCTAAATGAAAGGCCTGGCTGAGAGATTAATTCATAATGAGTAACAGCTGCAATGATGGTCAGACAACAAAAATTTGGTCTTTATTACATTAACGTAAAGCCTAAAGTCTGTAAGCGCTGTCCATGAAAAAAAAGTTTACTGGTGCTTCCACAGGTATTTTGCACATGTGAATGTTTGCTACAGAAAGCTAAACCAGACCAGAAATGCTGAAGACTGCTTTCAATGTACCCCACTGCAAGCACAACAGCAGAGTTTTGAAAAAGAAGATGGTTTAAACAGTGTCTCCCCTGTTTTCTTTAATGTCAGTGAAAACTTTTTTTATGCCCTGAATATTGTTCAGAGTGAGGCAAGGTTCTGTTTATGTTCTGCCAAGAGATGTAGAAAAACAGGGAAGTAAACCGAATCTTCTCTATAAATCCTGCATGAAAATGTAGACGTTTCTAGCCCACAGCATAAACAGTGATAGGCAAAAGTCAATATTGCAAATGTTCTTCTTCAGCCTTAACAAAAGCAGCATTATGTGTGTCAGGATTTTCAGTAGGATGCATCACACACAACTGTCAGCTCAGGAGCTCCTCAGGCTGTGACATGATATCCCAGGACGTGAGCAACACCCAGTGCTGTGGGTTCCTGAGACTGCACCCATCCTCAGCAGTCAGCCTCCCACATGACATGGAGAGAGTCTTTAAAATGGGAGTTTATTTAATTATTTAATTTAATAGTGTCTCTGTGACATTACATCCTTTGCAAGAATGACAGGAGTAGGCTAATGTAATCCCTAAAGTGAAGAGTTCGCTGTTCTTTTGTGTAAGAAATTGAGGTGTGGGACTGAGAGGAAAAGTATCATACCCAGAGGGGAGGAATGGATGTGACTTCTGAGTGTACCACACCCGGCTGTCAGCAATCACAGGCCCTAACACCCCACAGCTCCCTACGGAACCTGATGGAGCTCCAGCTCAACTTGATCAGGTGCTGCAAGAAGTTGTGTAGCGAGGTGGGAACTGGACTCTTCTCTCAAGTAGCAGTCAATAGGACATGAGGAAATGGCCTCCAGTTGTGCCAGGGAAGGTTTCAGCTGGATATCAGGAAAAGGTTCCCCACAGACAGGGCTGCAAGCACTGGCACAGGCTGCCTAGGGAAGGGTGGAGTCACTGGCCCTGGAGGTGTTTAACAGATCTGGAGATGTGGCACTTGGGGACACAGTTTAATTTAGTGGTGGATGTACCAGTGCCGAGTTAACACTTGGACTTGATGATCTTAAATGTCCTTTCCAACCTAAATGCCTCTATGATTCTATGTAACATTTACAAGCTCCATGGGAAAGCTGGTATAGGGATTAACTTTTCTCTAGCTCCTATACTAAATTTATTTATGGTATGTTCATAAACTTCTCTTGTCATAATTTCATTCATTATTTAAAGTGGCTCGTTCTCCTCCCATCACAATTGATGTATGTCCTGACACGTACATTTCTCTTTGACTGAACTGAAGCAACACATCCCTGTTTAGAGACCTACCCACCACCATCCTGTCATCAAACAAGGCATCAGCATTCTTCTCTACAGTCAGTCACACCCCAGTAAACTCCAACTGTGCAGCAAAAGTCCTTCTTCTTAGTCCCCAAGCACACAAAGGTCTCTTTCTAGGTAAAACTGAATTTCAAACAATTTCTAGAATCCACAAGATGGTTTTTGTTTGGTTTAAGTACAGATGTACCTGATGGGAATATTAAAAATGAGAACAAATGAACAGTATAGTCCAACAAAAAAAGAAGTTGTCTCTTTAGTAACTTAGAATTGCATAGATAAATGACAAATATATCTAAAGACCAAGGCTCCAAAATCTGCTAGAAGGGAAAAATCTCAAACACTAACAGGTTTTTATAGCCCTACATTTGCTTTAAGTATAAAGCACTGTTGATAGATAAGAATATTGGAAGAATTCAAATGATGCCTCGTAACTCTTTCTTTTTTCTTTGCTGCAAGGCAATTTTTATCTCAGCCTGCTGGATTATAGTAAAAATTCTTTCATTAAATTTTTATCACCACTGGTATTTCTACATGTGAGACGTGACTCTTGACTAAGAAATTTCCTTCTTATCACTGGGATTAAAGCAAGCTGATACAGAAACCTAAACAAAGGGAGTTTTTTACAATCATAAATTTAACATATGTCTCAATAACAGGCTCAACGGAAATATCAGGATGTTAACCAGTAGTGAATTTGAGTAAATAATGTTGGGGGGTGGTATTGTTTGTTTGTTTTGGTGATTGTTCTTATTTTGCAATGTTAAGCTGAGAAAACTGAAAGTGTTAATGTAACAGACTTCAGGAGTATCTGCACTCAGTTATTTAACAAATAAGCTGTGAAGAAAGTTAAACAGTCAGAAATATGCAGGATTAAAATTGATAGTAGGATTAAAATGATAGAGGTTGTTAAGGCAGAAGAAAAGCAGATTTATTCTTCTTTTAATTCACATTCACATGCCTTTATACCTGCATATTTTCATTAGAAGTAGGGCAATGGCAGTTGCTTCTAGTTAAATCACACAAGGGACGCCTCACAGAACCAGTGGTTCTATTTATTTATTTATCACCTGTGTTTCAAAGGACGGAAAATGAGAACCATGTCCACTGTTACCTGCCATATCTAAGCAGCAATTCCACATTGCTATTCCTGTTACTCAGGGCTCCATGCATTGTAAACCACACACTCAGAGCACAGAGAGCTCGTCTGAGTGCAACTCCTTATTCCATTCTGCCCAGATTTTCTGCTACAGCAAGCAGAAATCTGTCAAGGACTTACACGTGGGACAAGAGACCAAAAATACTGAAATTCACATGGACCATCACTCATTTGTTAGGTCATTCACCACGAGGAGGACAGAGTTTAAAAGGAAGAGCCCTGGCGAGAGTGAGCAATGCTTGGGAGATGGAGAAGGACATCACTGCTTACGTGAATGCTGAAACTCCTCTGATGTCAGGTCCTACCTCATGGCTAGTGCTTGCTTTTAGAAGCAGACCACTGATGGCTTTACTGTCACTTAAGATATGAGTAAGGATGATAAGATTTCAGCCTAAAAAATGTACAGCCTGTGCCTACTGAGTGGAGGCCACAGTGTATAGGGTGAATTGCTGAAGGACAGGAGCCCCTACATTCAGCAGTCTATTGCCATCAGATTCCCAGAGCCTTAAGAGAATCACAGAGTAAATTCAGCTGGAAGGGACTTCTGGAAGTCTCTAGCTCAAGCTTTTGCCCAAAGCAGGGCTAGTTCCAAAACCTGATCAGGTTGCTCAGGGCCTTTTTCCATCAATGTCTGAAAATCTCCAGAGACTGCACAACTTTTCTGGGTAATCTTATCAAGGGTTTGGACATGTGCATTGTAAAAAAGGATTTCCTTCTGTTTAGTTGGAATTTCTCTTGGTGCACTTCGTGTCTGCTGTTTTCCACCCTTCCACTATGCACCAAGGAGAGTGTGGGAAGGGGTTCATACAGAAAACATGATCCACTCAGGCAGCTGAAACCATCAATTGTACCTGCCCGTAGAGTTCTCTTCTCCAGGCCTACACAAAGCCAGTATCTTCAGCTTTCCATGCAGGTCCCAAGCTCCAGATCCCTAAGCAGCACTCGGCTGCAATTGCTCATTTGTCAGCATCTTTTTTGCACAGGAGGGCGAGTGTAAAACTGGAAAAAAATTGGAAACTATTCCAGAGGGAGCCCTCAGTGCTGAACAGAGGAGCAATCACTTCCCCTATCTGCCAGCTATGTTCTGCCAAATCTTATAAATCTTACTCCTCTCTGTAGCAAGCTTTCAGTGTCACCAGGACACATTGCTGACTCACATTCCTGCCCCTCAGGACCCAGTCCTTTTCTGCAGAGGTGTCACCTGCCCAGCTGCTCCCAGCCTGGCGACCCCATCCAATGTGCAAGACCACCACTGTCTTTGCCATCACACATTTCTTGCTGGCCCATTCTTCCAGATTGCTTAAGTCCCTCTGAATGCTCTCCCTGCAGGGCCCTGACTGTTTGTCCCAACCTGATGTCACACATGAATGTGCTGAGGGGACATTCTGCCCCACCACTGAGGCCGCTGATGAAAATGTTGGGACAGAGCTCCAGCATCAAGCCCTGAGGTACACTGTCACAGGCTGTTAGCTGGACACTGATACTTTAAGCCTGAAGGTCTAGCCAGTTTTCCACAAACTTTGTAGTCCACCTATTTGGTCCATAATGCCCAGTTTGACTACAATTCCCCTCTGTGAAATCAATTTCTTTGTGCAGTGGCTGCGAGAATAGTGAGCACACATCTCAAAGCTGCCCCCCTGCTACACAGCAAAACCCAGACAGGAATGGTAACAATCAACACTTGTGTCACCAGCTGAGAATCCGTCTCTGTGCCCTGTATTACTACAATAATTTACTCCTTCTGTCCATCTTTTTCCTATTATATTCACTGGAGGGATACCAGCAAGGCCTTTTAACACCTCGTTCTCCTGTTATTAATTAATCTGCTCTCCTGCAAAGAACAGAAGCAGCTAAGATGTGGTCTGTTTCTTCTATTTAAAGTATGAGCTGTTATACTAAGGCATCCATCCCAGATGAATCAGAAAACAATTTTACCCTTCAGCCTCTGAGAACCCGTGGAACAATTTTAATAACAAAAATTAATACAAGCAAATGAAATTTAGATGGCATTTAACTGAGCACTTAGTCAGCAGTTTATGCACACTGGTCACACCCACACACTAATTTTACTGATTTTTATCATGAGTTTCACATTCACTCCATGGCAAATCAAAAGTGAAAAACCCCCCACCCAACAAAGAGCTGGCCTTTTAGCAGGCTGTTTATGTGCACTGAAGGGATCAGAAGCTGCACCCAAGGTCAGCTGTGCTGCCAAAGCAGGCGGTTCCAAACGAATTCCACCTGGAGTACCTGTCTGCCATCAGCACTGGAAAAGGCTGGATAACACATTCCTTAAAGACACCTGCGATGGAAACATAAATCCTTTGTTCCACTCTGAGCAGCTGTGCTTTTTATGTAGACACCTTTACATGGATCACATATTCTCGGAAGCTCAGTTTCCAGAAAACTTTATTACAGTGTCACTAATTTTTCCAGCTCAGAATTATTTTCAGCTTCAGATCAAATGCTATTTTTAAACTTAAACTCTGGCAAGAAGATTATCCTGGTGGTGTCTGGACTAAATTTATGATTACTGCTCTCTTTTCATCAATCTAAAATACTAAAATAATAAGAAACTATGATGCTATCCACCAATTAAAAAAAAAAAAAAAAACCTAAGGAAAGCAAAAACCTTAAATGCTATATAGTCTTAGACTCCACATTTAAGAGAGGTCATTTTGTATCAAAGATATGAGACTGCATTTTCCTCATCTCTAGGCCACCCATACCTTAATCCAAGAGGAACCAGGATATGTTACAGAACTATCTTTTAAAATCTCCCTCTGATCTGGGCATACCAAATCCCCCCGCCCCCCCTCCATTTCCCAGTCATCTGTCTCAGCAAACATAGACATACTCTTCACTGTGATCATAAATTAATTTGTAAAGCAGAAATTCCCGGAACTCTGGAATGAAAGTCCCATTTTCCAAAAAGTCACATTTAGCAAATTTGAGAGTACAAGCAGCTTTCAAACTAAACAAATGAGCTGGGTCATCACAGAAGTCATTCTTACTGTTCTTTAATTATAATCACATAAGAAAACCAAAAATCTAATCCTGGAAATAATCAGCAGTACTTCCAGCCCAATATGCATTTTACACTGTCAGAAATTAACAACACTGCTCTTCTATGCAAATGATGTTACCTTTGGGCAAAGATACATCAAAATCAGGAGGAAAAAAAAAAAAGCCTAAGTGTTTCTGTCCCATTGAAGTTGTTTAAAAATAAAACACTTCTAGCATATAATGCAGTTAAAGCAGATGATAAATCCTGACTCTCTAGAAGGCACGCACTGCTTCCTACTCAATCCTGCCATACCAGAGCACATGCTCCTTTCCAACACAAACACACACACCCAAATGTGAAGGCTTCTTCTCATAAATTTAAATACACATTATGAATAAAACTACCGCAAGGCAAGCTGACAGGAGACAAGTTGGGAATACCTTGGAACTATTTTAAATAGCTCCAGTGCCTTGGAGAGGTAATTAACTGTCCTGTCCTAGAACTAAATAATACAGAAGCTGAAATGCATATTTCAAAGCTGCCTGCAGTGAAAGTCTTTTTGCAGCACAGGATAAAGAAGTTCTATTTAAGGAAAAATCTACTGGAGGGGAGGATGGCTCCAAATCTTTCCTTAAATGAGTTCTCACTTTAACTTCTTGTGTAAGCCCCATTACCCACTGGAGCAGTCATGTCTCTGCAGACAAATACCCACAGACTGACAAACAAACTTGCATTGTTGCCTGTCCAAGTGACCTCCAGGTTATGTCCCTGCATGTCCAGCTGGGGTTAGAACACAGCACTGAGTTCCCTGATGACGGTATCTATTCCAGCACTGGGGACAAATGCCTCTGCCTCTCAAACACGTGAGGGAAGATCTGTGTGTCCTCAGAACAGCAGGAGAATCACCTCCAGAAGCGCTGCCATGCTCCAGGAGAACTCTGGGAAGCGAGAGGCATGAGCCAGGCTGGCCCACTGCTGGCACAGGGCAGCTGCTGACAGCCGGCCAGCGCAGCCGGGCACCGCGGGCACGGGAACAGCTCCACAGCCTGCAGCGACCCCAGCTCCTGGACAGCATCCACACAGCTCTGCGAGGGCTCAGCCTGCAGCCTGGCATGGCTATGGCTTCACAAGCAAGGCACCGAGGTATCAGAGCACCTGATGGCCTGGTGCTGCTTCTGGCAACGGAGAGCAGCCCTTTCGTTGTGACCCTAAAGCGCTGTCTCATTGCAGCAGATCTCAGATCGCTCACACGCCACGGCAGCACTATTGTGGAAACAATCAATTCAATAGCAAGGGACTAAGACTCTTGGGAAGCCAATGCACTTAACAGCAGAGAAGACAGAAAATAAAAAAATCACCTCTGCATATCCCTCAGAACTACCCCATAAAAGCAGAGGCCTTTTCCAGGCAGCTCTGAGTATAAAAGAGATCTCCTGTGATGCTGAATTAGTGCCCGTGACCAGAACAAACCTTTAAAAATACCCTATGACAGGGCCCTGAATTTGAAGAGATGTTCAAACATGTTCTTCAACCAGCAGAGAAAGGAGTCTGTCAGAATAGTCTCAATTTTTCCACGTGGCAGAGTGGCACAGGTACAGCATAAGAGTGATACTCAAGCTGTACTTTGGAGAGCGAATATAACAAACAGCTCAGAGCAGTTCCCATGCACCCATCCTTTCCTCCTTTTTTACAGCCTTCCTGAATTTAAAAGAGAGACACAGCTTTTTAAAAACAATCCTGGCTGAGTCACCAATAAGAACAACAGCAACAACAAAAAATTACACGCTGGGACTAACTGGCAAGATCTGGCAGTACAGGAGGCCCCCAAGGCACAGAGCCAGACAGCTGGAGCTCACTGGCCAGGTGGTGCATTCGTTCCTTGGGGAACCTGGCATTAGTCTCACCCAGCAGCTGAACCACAGAATAATTCTGGCTTAAGTGTTGGAGAAAGTGTTTAAAGACTTGCTCTCTCAGCTGTGGGTGAAGGTGGCAAACATCAGAGCCAGGGTAAAGCAAATGTAAATTACTGCACTGGGAGTAGGAGGCAGGCAAAATGTACCAGATTTAGAATGAGTCCTTAGTCCCTGATGCCGGCTTGAGGCAATGATTTCCCCCAGAGGAGAAACTTGGACACTGGGGACATGGCCCACTGGGACACTGCAGTGGATCCCTCTTCACAATAATTACCTACTGTGGCACTGAGGATGTAGACAGGCAGAATTATTTTTGAGTGCTGGCAGTCTTTACACCCAGACTGTAATGGGTTTTCTGCCTGCAGACATTTCAGAAAATTAATTCAAATTAACTTCTGAAATGGATTGCAGAAACTACTTCAAAGCCTTTGGTGGACACTCTCATTCGTAAGTAAGAGTGACCTTTATCAATTTCAGTTAGCTCATTACAAGAACAAATTAAGATCAATCATAGCCCCTTTAACTCTGAATTCACTTCTTTATTTAATTTGGATTAATTGTTTCTATGTCTCTCCATCAGACCGTGTCAAACTATGAGGCTGGAGGACAAATGGAAAGAAAAAAACATTCCTGCAATATCTTCCTGGTCATTACACTGAGCCCCTGTAACATAACATGTTCTCACATAAGGCTGTTCCATTCTTGCTTCTAACACCAAAGTAACTGTGGCTGTAAAATTCACTGGTTTGGATAAAGGGAAAACATCCTAGTAATATCTGAAAGCGATATGTTGCCACTGGGTTGCCTGGACACACCACTTGCATTGTTTCGTTCATATATTTTAGCTTGTTCTCTAGGACTGTAACATCCACAAGAGTTCTGAGCACTTTTAACTCCCCCAGAAGGTCTCAGGCCAATGACAGGAGGAGCGAACAACTGGTTAATGTCATATTTTAAATCCTTCTGTCATCCCACTCCACTATTCCCTAAATCCCATTTCCAGAGAGCTGATTTTGTATTGGTGACTCTACTGAGGCATGGGGGACAGCACAGCCAGGTACCACCTGCAACTACAGCATTACAGAAAAGTGTAGCATTTCCCACAAATATTTGGCAGCAAAAGCCTTGTGTGCTCCAGAAAAGCAACCCCTGGAGTAGCTAGGGACAGCCTTTCTCCCACCCCCAGCCCCTGAAAAGGTCAGGTTATGGCTGGAGGTCAGTGAGGGACAAGGAACACAGGGTGTCAGGAGTGACAGGGTCCCATTCCCCCGCATCAGAAAAAGCAGCAGCAGCAAATGACGCATCTGTCGGGCCTCACTCCAAGGCAATCGCAGAGGAATGCTGTGGATGCTGCCAACTGTGATTTGAGCTGCACTCGACAGCCCTCAGCTTCTCCTCAAGTGCAGACTGTATACAGAGACTACCGAAGGAGCTCCGAGCAATGAACCAAAACACCCTGCACTTACACCAGTCTTCAGAGCTGGAAATAGGCTCAAGGATCTGGTAGGAGTCGCTGAACACTGAGGCTTTTCCTTATAACCAGGGTTGCCAGCTGCCTCACTTATGGACAGGAATAACTTGTTTTGACAGATTTACTGCTCTTGCCATTTTCCCCCAAACCTTTAATGAAGTTTTTATGAACCATTTCCTTCAAACACCCTTTCACGAGTTGACAATGCAAGGAAGTTACATTTGCAGAGTGGAACAAAGTCAAACAGATGGGAGGCAAAACAAGCTGAGAAGAAACTCACGCTGCTTGCCAAGCATCTTCCTAATATTTTCCACAACAAGCTGTAAGCAGCATTCCCCCATTTCTCAATTATCACGTCTTCCCTAAGATCACGATTTTTAAGTCACCTTTTACTCTCTTACAGCATTACCAAAAGAACAGAATTAGTCAGACAACCTTTTTGCCTAATTGGAGGAGTAGCTTTGTTATATGTGGCAAGAATCTGTATTTCTCTCTTATGTTACTAAAGAGATGAGCACTGGAGAAACTGAGCAGCATTCCAGAGATCCAGCCGGTGTGACATTGACTTCCTAAAGAAAAGCAGCCCGGTGGTAGTGTGTTAACTGAAGGCTTCACCAGGTACTTTGAAATTCAGATAAGTGCAAACCTTTGGGACTCCAGAGACTGAGCTGTACTGTCAGTGAAACCTGAAACAGCACAAACCGAGGCGAGTTTGTCCTTGTGTTGCCGCCTATTTCAATTACCATGGGTTTGCAATATGCATGCAGGAGGAGGGTGTGTGAGGGGAGGGGGTTACCGTGATTCTCTCTCCTTGTCTTTAGCATTGCTCACTACATGCTGCTGTAGAAGTGCCAACATTACCAGCACACAGCTATGAGCAGAAAGGCAGCAGGAGCGAAGCAGGGAAGAGCAAGGAGGCGGCAATGAAATGCCTACAGTGGCATCCAAGATGTCTGAGCTCAAATCCCACCTGTGCCAAAATTCTTGAGGAATCTTGGGCACACCATGATAAAATGTTAAAGTGAATGTGCACTGGAAAACAATGTCTGTTTCTACTTGCCTTAGGTCTAACACTAAGACTGACAAAAACCTATAAATACTTGAAAGGCTTTGTCTTCTTTAATTGTAGGTTTCCTGAAAGTTCTTATATAACACTCATGCGGGAGATGAAAGATGAACAGACCAGACTTTATGCTGCCTCACAGAATGTGTGCAGCCATCCACACTCTCCTCTGAATTATACATATAGCATCTTTTGTCCCAAAGAAATCAAAGAACTCTGCAACCTTTAGAGGACTATGAAGCCATCTGACACAAAGTCCTGACACACAGAACTCCCACTTTGGTGAGCAGGAGGGGTTTCACGTCCAGAGGACCTGTTGGATAGGACTTGCCAATGCAGTATTGCTTGAGGGTAAATCCAGACCCTGAGAGCACAGCAGATTGTGTGAAGCCTGTGAACTTCATCCTGTGATTAAAAGAATTACTTTTAACCCTGAACAACCTTTTTGCTTTGTTTTACTGTCCATGTATGTTTTGTAATAGAATGAAAAGAGGTCCAGTACTGACTTTCAGAAACATATGCATACTCCTACCCTCTGCAAGGCAAAAAAACCCTGAAGACAGCCCAGGGAGGAAAAGCAGAGATGAAGAGATGTGAGAACAAAGGCAACCTGTCACTTTGCTGAGTGTTCTACTCGCAAGTCCATACCCTAATGCAGACAGGCTCAGGGAAGGCAGCCTTGCATGGGATGACTGCTACCAGTAAAACTGTAACAAAACAACAGGAACCAAACTGGTGAATGCGGTAACTGTATAAGCAAACTGTAACACTTAACACTAGAAGCTGTCTGTTACATGGGATACAACTTCTTGCAACACTGAGACAAGAAGTGGAAAGTACCACAATTAAGTAACCAGAGATATTATCTGTATTAAGTAACTTACTGAGACATCTAAAAATATAGCAAGCAGTTAAATGTGGCTTAGGAAAACAAATTACAACTACAACATTAAAATTTTATCTGGGATCTCTGAAATGGTTTCAGAAACTTCAGTGCAGTTAGAATCTTGATTTGACATGGTATCAACCAGCACTTTCCCAAGGAGCTCACTGCTGAACTGCAATGTGTAATTAAAAAATATCCAATGCCAATATCATTGATAGGCCAGGAATCTGTCATATTCCTTCCTCACAGAAGTTCCTTGATGAGACTTACAAACAAAAAGCTCAAAGTAATACATTCTGTGTAATGGAATGAATTTTATGTCTTCCTTCCCCTGTCACGTCTGTTTATTACTGTACATAAGTGTGTGTTTCTACGTTGTCAATGGGCAGGCAAACACTTGTTACAAGTGCTGCTTCCAGACTGACTGGCTTTGCTACACCAATACTTTCCAATAACTTTCTCCTCTTCAAAGACTAAACAAGGAAGGAAAGAAGCAAGCCTGGGGAAAGTAAAATGCTATTTGTCACGATGGGGCCTCGAGAGAAAGCAGTAAGTTTTATTTTCTTCTACTCTGTTGCATCAGTAATTTGCTGGAAGCCTCAAGCTCTAAAATCTCTTCTAAGCACTGCTGCTGTTGCCGGTTTCAAAGCCAAACTCATTTGTACTTATCACCTTCACTGGAAAAATGGGAGGTTGTGGGGTACATCTGCATTAAGGAAAATACATGTGACAGTGCTGCTCCCTTCACCTTATCAGCAGTCAGCAAGTGTTCAGGTAAGGCTGATAAGGAACCCTGCTCATGGGTACAGATTCATCTTAGGATATTTCTGAGAGACAGTTTCAGTTGAATAGGAATTATTTATTCTGATAAAAAAGGTTGACAGGTCCAGATACATAGTCCATGCTTCTTTAAAGTGTTTGGTTTAAACTGCTTTTTCTGTAAATGAATCTTTGTACAGGACTGGATGAAAAGTGTGTCTAGAAAGTTCACCGAATAAAACACCATATTCACATTTCTGAGGCTGTTCCTGATACTGCTTAGAACATACAATGCAGTGTGGTAAAAGACAGGGGTGGCAACAGAAATGGAAAACAGAATTACCAGGCAAATAACTGAATCTCTTGCTTTATCTGATTAAAGATGGTCTGTGTGTAACCTCTCAAAAATCAAATTCCAACTATCTGAAATTTGCACCCACTAAACTATAGTACTCAAATTTAGTAGATACCCTAAAAAAATTAGCCAGATATTTTTCAAATTCTTTTTTAAGGAATAGAAAAGACCCACCCTCACCATTCCATTCCTGTTAAATCAACACTCAAGATAAAATCCTCACATATGGACAGAAACATAATTTAAGAGTATTTACTTAAACACTTCAGTACTCCATCTTTTTCAATTGTAAAATGCCACTCTCTACTCCCTTACAACTTCATATAGCACTGTCACTGAAAGACCCAATTACCAGAGTACCCAAATTTGTTTCAACCAGCTTTCAGTAGTAAAATCTAAATCCTGCAAAATACCCTAAATCTTTGGAGAAAACAGACACAGGCTTACCCATATTGTCCCAGTCCCAGGGTGTACTATTATACACATATCAGAGCCACACACTTGATGGCAGCTACATGCTTCAGTAGCAATGGATTAAAGCAAGTTGCATTTCCTCTAATTAAAAGACATGACTTTTAAAATGAGAGAGAAGTCAGAGTCATCAACAATGGCAAGTCAGTTGTTCTGAATGAAAGAAAAGCGATGCTAACACCCATCTAATCCTCCTGCCTGTTATAGGCATCCTGGGAACTCTGTGGAGCAACAGTAAGGGAATTGTAACAGCAGAAAGTAAAGGCTTATAAATCTGGCATTAAACTTGTACGCTTTCACTCATCAGGTGAACTTTCTAGACAAGATAAAATAACATTAGGCACTACACACACAAAGCCTCCTAAGGAATATCTGCTCAATTTAACCAGTCATCCAAGAGCAGGGGAATGCTCCTAAGTCTTTCTGGTTTTCTGTTCCTTAGCTGACCCCATCAATTTGCCTATTTACCACCTCTTTCTCCTATACAAATTGTAAGGTTTTGCCTTCGCTTCTTCTGTCACTTTTTAAAACTTAACTGAATATCAAAACATAGATGTCTATTTTTTCTGATATTTAAACAGCAGTAAAACTCTTTATAGCCTTCAAAACAAAAAACTCTCATTTTTGTAACTCTCCAGCTTTTGATCTTTCCAAATGGAAAAAGATTTGCTGCGGTAAATCTTCCAGTTTAAAAAAATACTCCACGAAGATTACTCTCTTTTAAATAAGCAAATAGTTTTTTTAAAGTTGTGTAGGGCTATGGAGTCTATGCTGTAAAGAATTCAGAAAATCTGGGCCTCTTTCATGTATAACTTTGATGATTACTCAGAAGCATAAAATAAAGAGGGCATAAGCGATGCAAGGCTTAAAACAAAAAATACTTCCAAAAGATAAAATATCTTCTTAATGTCAGTCTCATCTACCACCTAACCATGCAGCTTCTGTACAGTCTGCCTTTTGCCAAATCCCTTTTAGAACCAGTAAAGGAAATGCCATTCATTTGCATGCAGCTGCAAAAATAAGGAAGGTAAGCTTCTTATGCTCATTTGAATATGAAATACAACACAATGGTTTAAGAGAACAGAATCCCAATATTTTTAAAGCTAGGAACACATAAGATATTATTGATTACCTAACATACTGTATATTTCAGAGAACTGCAGCTACTTGTAATGAGGTGTGTCCACCATGCTCCCAGGCCTCATGAAGCTTCTACTCTGCTGCAAAGTTAGAAACAGCAATGAGCGGAAACAGATGCAAATGGCAGATGTACTGTTTATACTCTTTCACTCCAATGAATCCCAGAGATCATTACAAACTTCACTAATTATTTGTAAAGTGTCCCAAATCTTACAAATATTTTGCTAGCAGTGAAGTCATCTTTTGGCAAAGATGCTACTGCTACTACATGCAGCTCTCCCTAGGTTAGAACAGTGTGGCAAGCTAACTGTACTTACAGTTCTTATATAAAAGTAAATAAAACCAAAAAAAATCAACCAGAACACTGGACAGTGTTTAGAGAAGAGGACTGAAAAGAATATATAAATAGTTCTGCATCAGAAATAGCCCAGAAAAGAACACTCTTCTCCCTTCTATCAGACAAAGGTCAATAAGAGGTTATGGAAAATGTATGCTTGCTTTACATGCCTGTAATTTGAGGCCCCTTAGATAAATAATAATAAATGGTAGTAATAAAAGAATAATGGTATTAATTAAATTAAATTGTAGCAATTAAAATTACTTCCAAAATCAAAGGTAAGCCAACACTGTTGACGTTGTTGCCTGTTCATTTCACTTCTAATATTGGCAACATCAATTATTTGACACAGACATTATCACATGTACAGTTCAGGAGCTAAAGGACATTTCAAAAATTGTTTCACACAAGAGAATTCCATGAAGATTTAACCTCTAGAAGAACATATAAGTAAACAAAATATACTTTGCGTTTTCCTCCTCTATGCTTATGGTTGATCTTCACGACATTTGGAAGCTTAGAAACCCTACATGGAAAACTTTTAAATGTTACCAAAAGAATGAAGGTGATACAAGTTAAAGGTCTCATGTAGCCCAGAACACACTTTCTCCACTGCACCAAAACAGAAATGAGAGGCAGGAGGGGACTGAAGAATCCACCAGCTGCCAAGGCACCTCAGACTTCCACCAAGTGCCCTGTGCATCCCATTTCTGGGCAGTCTCTAGAGCATGACTCTGCCAGTCCCTGCTCAACAGGTGCCCTGGGCAGTGGCAGCTGCCCGTGCAGGGCTGTACCCGGCAGTCACAGCACGTGCAGCCACTCAGGGCCTCGTGCCAGGGATGCCACAGCCCTGCCCACCCACACGTGCACATGTGTCCATGACACATCTGTGCTCTGCACACAGAACTCTCTTTGCCACAGGCAAAGGGTGAATATACTTGGAAGGTGGTAACAAAATTAATGCTGCAATTCCTTCAGAATGCCCCAAAACCACTGACTGAGCAACGTGTTCTAGAGGTGATTAACGTGCTTGCCATCATCTGCTTTTACTGTACACTACAGATTGGGGTTTTTTTGCCAAGGCTTCCACAAAATACAGTTTATTCTAGTGAATTAAGAGGGTTGGCAAATGAGAGGATTATAGGATGTCTACCAGTGAACTGGATTTGTGTTCAGAACA
Source organism: Pomatostomus ruficeps (assembly GCA_013400735.1). Taxonomy (NCBI): domain Eukaryota; kingdom Metazoa; phylum Chordata; class Aves; order Passeriformes; family Timaliidae; genus Pomatostomus; species Pomatostomus ruficeps. The sequence goes on along the minus strand of VYZT01032085.1, from coordinate 213,873 downwards.
CACACCTGTGAAAAGTATAAGGTATCTTAAAAGATGTTTTAGAAGGCAAAATTTGTGTAAGTAACATTTCCAAACCAAATATACTAATTTGGTCTTGGGCGAACAATAAGAGAAGAAAAATGCTGTTTTATAAGTGTAAATACTATATAAATATATAATATATAGCCTTTCTGGATTTTACAGTAAGTTCTTACAATGAAAAGGAAAGCCTCCAACATTAAGAAGAAAAGCAAGGGATGTACACAATTTTTCAGACCCAAAACCACTGCACTGATGTTAATATTCTCTAATGACAATGCTTTTAATTTTTAATAGGACACCAAAAGTGTTTCTGCAGAAAAGCAAACTCCTAGGACAGCATTCCTGGTGATGCAGACAGTTACACAGTTCTCAGTGTTCCACAAAGAAAGTTGATTTGAAGACTACCCAAGGGGAGGATATGGACTGGCACTTATTTCAGAAAGAAATGCAGCTCAGGTTTGGACAGTCCCAGAAGCTCAGGTGCCACGCCCAAGGCTGGTCATGGTGCAGGCATCAATAATCTGTCTGCTAAGATGTACTCCTTTAACTTAAAAAAACAGCACAATAGCACACACAGGTAGAGCACCTTCCTTTCCCTTCCTCAGTCTCACAATGGTCTTAAGATCATAGGAAAACATGACCCTCTCTCCTTATACTCAGGACATCAGAACCAAAAATTTTCTAACTTCACTAAAAGTAGGAATCTGGACAGATTAGTGTCACAGACTCAATTTCTTCATTCACTTCATTAATTTAGTGATTTCATCAAAAGTCTGTTGCAAGGAGCTTCAAAGTCTAGCCAAGCACTCTTGTTTTCCCTTCCACAGGTTTCCCATTATTTGTATTTAACTGAGTGCCCTGATATTTTTAAGAGGAAAAAAGTAGATGCTTCTTATCTATCTCATCTATACCATTTATAATTTTAGCAACTGATATGACACAGAAAGAGGATGAAGAATGGTGCCTAAGACAATAATCCCAGGGGGTTTAGTATTTCATCATGGGTTTCCAGCATAGGTCATGTTAGCCTCCCTTTTCTGAATTCTAGTTTGAGTCAAAGGAATTGGAACTGCAAAATATTCCACGAAAACATGTACCACCAACCATTTGAAATAGCGGCACTTTTCATATGTCACATTCCCTATTCCCTTTCACCTGGCACTTTGCTCATTCTAAGCAGCCTAAGAAGCAAGGACTTGAAAGATATTAGTCTGAACGCAGAATGTTCAAGTCATGATGAATATTTAAGAGAAAAACAGAATCCTAGTTTTTATATTTTCAGCTTCTACTGTACCGCCTAGGCAATAGTAAACTATTTCTAGTAACAGCTGCTAAGAACTTTGAAGATTATTTTTAGGATGTAACCAAGCTCAGGGTATTTTTAATCTATGATTATACATTGTCTAAGTCAGATCAGCATCAGTTAGGAGGTTTAGCCAGACTCTGTTCTTGTTGTTATACCCGCATATAACCTGAGATTACTTCAAACCAAATCTTTTTGAAAGGCTGCTTAAGAAAGTGTAGAACAGAGAAAATTAAACAGTCCTGCAATTTCTTGGGCAGGGAACATCTTCAGCAGAGTTTTATCTCTTTTACACTGTAATAATAACAGTAACTCAATAGTAACTGCAGATAGACAGACCGATGTTTTCCTAAGTTCCATAAACCCTAACACTGCAATTTTAGCCATACTGGAAAAATTCATTAGTTTCACAAGGCTCTGTCAAATTTTCTCCAGTGCAGCACGTAGCTGGTCTGATGAAACATGCAGAATTCTGCAGCCTTGAGGAGGGTGCATTGGGTATTTTCTCACTTGTTTGTTTCCTCACTCTTTCCAAACATCAAGCAGCTGAGATGACAGAATAATGTGGCTTCAAACTTTTGCTTGTATTACCAGATTCTTCTAAAGATTAGAGACAATTTTCCAATTATTTTTTTCTTATCATTGGGATTCTATGAGAGCCTCTCATGGAAATGAAGAGGTAGGAGGTAACTATCTTTGTCAGAAAGGCAACCCAGCTTTGCACTGAGTAGTAAGGGTATCTTTTCCACCTCCACATTAATTACTTTTCACTTTGCGCAGTATTATGTAACATATTGCTGTGAAACTGTCTTGCAGTTTAAATTCCTCTACCCAAAACAAAGAGGGACCTGCTCCCTTACTGCCACTGAAATTGTGCGCTGGCAGGAAAATAGAACAAACCAGTTGGAGGTTTCCAGACTGCACTGCTGAGAGGAATGAAAGAACAATTTACTGTTAAATGGCTGCACGACAGAGCAAAGGGATACCATCCATGCCAGAGTGTTTAACCAAACCAAGAGATCCAAAAAATACTGCTTGTTTCTCTCCTGTTAACACAGAACGGAGGGCACAGGAAGAAGGATCTCAGCAGGCCACCAACTCACACTGACAACAGGAAAAGCAATATAAGTGATTTTAACCAGCCCTCTCACATTATTCTCCACCACAAGCATAGAAACAGGGTGCACTTAGATCCAAAAAAACGCTGTAACTGTTATAAATTATTTATTGAAACTATGATTTTTTTTTCTCTTCTGCTTTTATTACACCAAAGAATAGTAACAGGAAAAGGGAAATATAACAAGGAAAAAAACCCTACCACTATAGCAACAGAGACACAAGTACTTTGATACCTTCCCCATCCTATCGCTTCAGTATGACACTATTTGCTATCTCAGAACAATTTCAGCACAGGAAAGCCTAACTCAATGGATAAAGAATAGGCAAGTCCAGCAAAGTGTCAGTGTTTCATTTCCATTGCAGCTTTCTTACTCTCTGCCCTGGAATCATGAGCAATTTCACAACAGAGGGAAAGGGTGAGGACACCAGCCCAGCCTAGGCAGGCAGACAGTCACCTCTGACACCTCAGTGTTCACTGGGAAGAAACACAGATGCTGTACAAAATCACTCCTAGCCTGGGACACTGGCCCTCCTCACCAAGGGAGAGGAAAAGGGATTAATTGATTTGGGAGAGTCAAAAAAAGCACAACTCTGAAAAAACAACTGGGATGTGGATTCCCCACTCCAAGACTAAACTGAATTTGTGAAGCACTGTGGAGAGATCTATATAGCCTAAAGTTCTTGTTTATATCTACCATACCGTGAAATAAAATCAGTCTATTGCTAGAAGAACTGATTTGCCTGTTCCTTTTACAGGTGAAGCCTGTAATTCCAGAGTAATCAGCTGAAAGAACAGAGGGGCTCAAAGGAGCTCACACAGTACAATTAAAATCCTGTGATGTCTGGAGTCAAAAAAGACCAAAGCTCACCTGCTGCAGGGCTAGGCCACTTGTAGGTACAGCTCCAAAAGACTTCAGAAACTGAATCACAGGCAGCACGTTCCTCCGGACACGTCTGAATGTCTGGCTGTGGCTGTAAGTCACTTCACCTTTCTATCATTCAAACCCATTTTATAGCTAGGAATGCAAAACTAGCAGGAATTTTGGGATGGCTACTGCCAATCAAATCAGAAAGTCAGAAAGGACATTCATTTGTTAGCAAGGGGTGCACTGATTATACACAAGGACAGCATGAAAGCAGGGTGATTAAACTGAGTGAAAATAAAACCATAGGAATGCAACTATTCAGTGACACAAGTCCAAATCTGGTGAACTACTACTTACAGACGTCCAGAGATCCAAAGGCCTTGCAGATTGACACAGAGGAGGCTGAGATACAGTGCAAAAGTTTTCTGCAGTGATGTGGGCAGGTCCATGCTCACCCAGGTAAACACTTGCCCTGAATGACTGCTCAGAGTAACCAGAGAGAACCAGCAAAGAGGGCTCAGAAAGTTTGGTACAACACTCTGAGAGGTCAGTGTGTGCAGTCTCATGTCCACATCAGCCCTTCACCTCAGCTGTCACAGATATCCAGTGCTGAACACACAGGCCATGCAGGAAAAGATCTGAGCAGGATACAACTGTAAAATGGGAAATTCCCACCAACCAGGGCATGTTATATTCAGTGCATGCACTCAAACTAGAAGAATTCAGTGATCGTAGAACAATGAAAGGACTAGCATATAAAAATCACTAACTACCTAACCCCCCATTAATAATCTATTTAGTATGAGGCATATAATAATAATATGAAAGAAAAAACATCTTAACTGTGGTTATTCTTAACAGAAAACAGATATCCAAACAGTTCTAAACCCGGGCTTCAGATCTCAATGCACAATCTTTTTGAAAAAAGTTTATGAAAAATAGAACGTAGTCCTGTAACCTTTTGGATAATTAATTTTAGGTGAGGAAAATTCAGTACATGTGGTTTAGCCGTAACATTTTATACGATGCCACAAAGTAGTATATTTGGAGACGATGGGAAAATTACAGGTGACCAAAGAATCGATTACGAGGGAAGAACAAGAGGTTCTGCAGAAGAGGGATGTGCGAGCTGAACGGCAACAAAAAGCTGCGACCCTTGTGGCTGCAGTTCTGGGTGCAGAGACCATGAGCGGTGAGGGCTGAAGGGGAGCGGAGTGAGACGCTCCGGGGCCGGGGCACTGCCTGGAGCGCTGAACCTCCCCCCTTCCCCTTCCCCAGGCAGGGCACGGCTCCTGCCAGGTCCCTGCGGGAGCATCCCAGCCCGGGATGGCCGAGCGCTCCCGGCGGGACACGGGACCCCCGAGCGCAGCGCCAGCAGCGGACACCGGCCCGGCCCGCTCCGGACACGCCCTGCGAGAAGGAGACGGAGCCCTGGAGAGTCGGGGACGGGGCTGGAGTGTGAGGAAGAACCGTGAGAGAGCTGGAGGTGCTGAGCATGGAGACAAAGAAGCTCAGGAGGGACCTGGTCGCTCTCTACAGCTCCCTGGCAGGAGGGTGTAGCCAGATGGGAATCGGGCTCTTCCACCCAGTAACAGCTCACAGGACGAGAGGGAAGGGCCTCAAATTGCAGCGCTGGAGGTTTAGATTGGAGATTAGGCACAATTTCCTCGCTGAAAGGGTTATCAACCACTGGAACAGGCTGCCCAGGGCAGTGGTGAAGTCACCACCCCTGGAGGAATTTAAAATCCGTGTGGAAGTGGCACTCGAGGACACAGCTGAGTGATGAAGGGCTTGGCAGTGCTGGGTTGATGATCTTCGAGGTAATTCCCAGCCTCACATCCCATGGTTCCATGAACGCCAGTGTGACTTTTGCCCCGGGCCCATCCGCAGTTGTGCCTGAGGACGAGGGGGGCTGGTTTGTGGGGCTCTCCGTTCAGACGTGCCTGCCTCGACCCGTTCTGCCGGCAGCTAAACTGTCTTTAAGGTCTGACAGACTCAGTACTAACACTCAGAACTGACCTAAATTAGTGGCAACCATCTGAGGATGGCAAATGGCCTCCATACATCAGTTTCTACTTTCAATTTTTGAGGAAAATAAAGACAGATCAATAGATGGATAGATGCTGATGGTCTAAGTGATTCTGGCTGTTTCGGTAAAGATGAGCAGGAACCTTAGAGCTAAAATCTGGCAAAGTGCAGTTTTATTTCAAGATTGTATTCTGAATAAACCAAAGAAATTTATTTAAAATGCTGGTTTTACATGGATTCTCTATGTATCAGGCTGTAATAGCCAAAATTAAAAACGTGACAGACATATTAAGGTCTCTCTCACAACCCTCCTAGTGCAGCACACCACCAGCACATACCTCTGATTAAAAGCACTCCCTGAAATATGCACAGCACCATTTATCTGCAACAAAGAGCCAACTACTCTGCCATGCAAAGTGAATTTTATTAACTTGATTCAGAGCCTGTCACTCACTTTTCAACATCTTACATGTACCTATAATATATGTCATGGTTAATCCATTTGATGGACTGTGTTTATTTGTGCTTCTCTGATGAACTCTTGGCAATTTGCCTGCCAGTACACATCCTTTACAACAACCTCTTGGAGTCCAAATTAGTAAAAAGACTTTATATAGCTTACTTTATTAATAAATAAGTAAAGAAATAAAGACTACAAACTGTTTCTCCGTTTCTGCTGTCTATTTAGGTTAGCAAGGCTGCAGGCACTGATCTTTCACGGTGTGTAAATGGTGCTTGGTACAATGCCCATCATTCACCCCAGCCTTGCTGGGCTTCCCAGTGCAAATCTAATAATAAAAAGGCTTTTTTAAGAGCAAGATTCACCTTATCTATCCGTAGTTGCACAAAAGATAAGTATCTCCTCCACATTAAATCATCAAAGCTTTCTCTCCAATTAAAAGCTACCTATAGACAATTTATCAGTCTTGTAATATATCTTTTACAATAAATGAAACTTTTTATCATGGTTTTTTTCTTTCTCAAAAATGAAATTCTGTGACAGTATCAAAAAGGTATTATTCTTCCCCAGTTTTCTGTAATGAGTTCTTAAATTCACATGGCAAACTTATCATGGTAAGTGTATTTCTGATAATCAAAACCCAGATCTTTAACAAAGCCTGCAATCATTAGTTTCATGACTAAAACTATTTCTCCCTTCAGCAACTGACATTTTCAAACTTTAATGCAGGGAATGAGAACATGCCATAAAGCAGCCTACAGTAAAAGATTAAAACAAGGAGCAAAGGGAAAAGCATTTTTTGTTCAATTCTCACTACCAGGCTACAGCAAGTGGAAAAAAACCCAATTGTAGGAATCAAGGCAGGGTTAGAAGCACATTTTTGGCCATGGCCAGCAATTCCACTGATTTTGCTCAAACAAAGCACTACCAGGGAGCACAGCCAGACACAGGCTCTTGAGGTGGTCTGACTGCAAAGGAAGTGCCTGGGCAGCATTTTCACACTGTGTGAACCTTCAGTGTCTTCACCTGCTGGGCAAGTGCTCTCTCACGTCTCACCGCCAAAATCCCCGTGACCTCATGAGTCAGGTTTCCTTCAGGCATAAAGTACAATTTCCCTGCATGGGGCCTACACTGGATGCAACCAAACAAGCCAAAAAGGGCAGTACTGAGAAAATCGCTGCCTTCATGGATTAGATTAGTGTCAAGGAAGAGACAACCATTTGGAAATCTGGGGGTTTTTTTAATTTTCAATCTCTTGACTTTGATCATGTTCATCTTAATAAAGTGAAATTACTATTTAGAAGGAAAGGCATATCTAAAGCAATACAGCTGCAAATGAAGATAGCTCTGGATTACGAGAGGCTCAGGAAATGCAACACCAGTTGTCTCCAGTATCTTTTTGGAAGTCTGAACTTAATAAGATCTACAAATATTACTGGGTTTGCAACAGCAGACACCAGGGCCCTTCCAGCAGATACCACAGCACCCTACGAGGCAGGAGGCCAGATTGCTTTTTATTTTAATTTTTCACTACAAATGCAGGTCATCTGTAGCATGATTAAGTACATCTTGGGGAATATTCCAAGCACTGCAAGAGCTTTTCCCAGGTCAGACTAGGAAGGTCATTGCAGACTCAGGTGTGCTCCCAAGCACAGACAATGCAGACAGCTATTTTAGCCACAAGCCTGCCATGAAAAATCACTGGACACAAACCAAATTCTGCAGTGCCCTACTAATAAAACACAGCTTTCCCCTCCCCACAAGAATTCGATGGAAATCAGATAATTAACAAATGAGGAAGAACATAATTGCAAGATTGTAGGGTATCCTTATCCCTGCAAATACGTCAGCATATTTATCACTGTTTCCTGTCACCACATACAAAGAACATGTCTTTAGTGCAGTTAGTTTAATTTACAAGCTCAAAAATAGTAATTTATCACTTCTTTGACATTTCTAGAAGTTATTTTTGCCTTAAAACATCACCATGAGGATCTGTGAGGCACATTACACATAACAGCTTGAGGCTTTTATCTGCCTAAATAACCAAATAATGGTGTTAAAAAAGTGTCTTTTCTGCTCCCAAGCATGTTCAGAAGCAAATTACACAAAGAAAAAGAGTGACCCAGTTCAGCAATGTAAATACATGTCACCTCACTGGCTTTCAAAGTGTAGCTGAAATAACGTTCAGATGCTGCAGCCTACACTTCAGACAGCAAAGTCCATAAATATTCCCTATGATTAACAGGAGCAGATAAAGAGGCAGCACGCTGGTTTTGGCTGTGTAGAGTTCTGACAGTCAGATCACTGCAGGGGTGAACTGACAGAGGTCACTCCAAAGGCCACGTTCTTATAGCTGCAGCTTTGCTGGGGAATCCTGTGAGCTGCATTTCAGATGTCTGCATTGCTTCAAGCAGCAGGTCAGCAAGAGGCACAAAGGAAAGTCTAATAGCCTACAGTGAAATCAGCATCACCAGAGTGTGCAAACTATTCCCAAAACCAGCCCACAAATAATCCCTCTACATTTGCCTAAGAAAGCCACTCTAGGTATCTTCAATTTATTCCTAACAGAATCTGTCTGATTCACCTGTGAAAGTTATTTAAAAAGGTTATTAAAGCTGTATTAATTTAATTCATAAAGCCTTTTCTTATAGCTGTACAGATGAGACAAAGATGACCTGCTTTTGCAGAGTTTGATGTGTTTCATGTTTCTTTTTTTGGGAACAAGCACCACGATGCCTTTGAAAACATGGACACACAAGACCTGCACATTCATCTGAGGATCCAGCAGCCCTCACACTGTGAAACAGCTGGAAAGGTCTTTTCAGTCCTCAAAACCTTTCCATTTCTCTACAGCTGTTTATAATGAGAGTAAAGAAACACATCTTCTTTCCAATCCAGCCTGGATGATTAATTAACTGATGCAACAGCAATGCTGCAGCTGCGTTTGCCAAGTTATCATCCTCAGGACCGTAATTAACACAGAGGAAGTTCCAGTGGGAATCAGGCTTGAATGACATCAGTGGTAACAATTAAAAGCTCCTGAAGCTTTTATGGCACCTCAGAGCAGCTTCTTCTCTGAGCAACCCTTCAGTTCTGCCAAATGCCTCTTGGAGGCAGCTAAGGCTCTGTTTGTTTTCACTCAAGGATCATTCTGGCCAGCAGAAACCTCTGACCTAAGGTTTTGCTTCTATAGTAACAGTGCCTCGATTATACTTCCCCTTTATCCCCATTTCTTTCATGTAAGCAATGAAAGCATGAGAGGAAAGTGCAGAACTAAAACAGGAATTGGGGGCAGATTTCTCCCTTAAGCCTGCCTTTTGGATTTGCTGGTGAATTCTGTAGTTCCAGGAGGCAAGAAGCCATTAAGCTGTCCGACTATACTTAGCTTTACCCCAGTGCAGTTTTGGTTTCTTCTGCCACCCTCTAAAGCTTCATGGCTCTGAGCTGTGGATATTCACGCCTCATGGCATAAAACCCAAACACCAGACTGAAGCACTTGTATTAACATAGTGGATTTTATTATTTTTTTTTTTTAATCTAGTGGAGATATTCCCATTTCCACTCTTGACTAATGCACTGACCCAGTGTGCAAGATTTCCCAATTCCTCCCAGAGACATCAGTCTACCCACAGACAGCAGCTCCTAATGAGGCAACACAGTTCTCTCTCCTCTGAAACAAATGCAAAGAGAGGACATCCTTGATCTTTTATTGCCTAAGTGTTTCTGGTGCAATGATCTACTTGCAGCTGACATTTGAAACTTGAAGCTGCAGATGGGATTTGAAGGTCATCCAAACACAGCTTTAAACCTGCTCTATTTTGCTCCCTAACGTAGCCTCCATACAAGCCTCTGGTTGTAAGTTATTCTGTAGGTTCTTTTCCTCCAAGTTGATCATCTGGTATATCAATTTATGACTGGGTGGATAAAAGCAAAAATACTTTCACAGAGATTTTCCTAATTATGTTTCCATTTAAAGCAGTAAATGTGGAAAACTCAATTTTGTCTTTTAACTTACACTGTTCAAAGAAAAAATAAAATCTCTTTTTCCCTATAACAACATGACACTTCGCTAGAAATAGACTTACATCATTAAATGTTGTAGTTAAATATCTGTGGTATCTTTTCAGGAAGTTGTATTAGAGATACTGTGACATTCCCTAGGCTACTAAGTGGACTTAAGAGAATTTGTATTTCTAATTCCAAAGTGTAGATTTTTATACCTATTTACATTTGAGCAAAGAGGCTACCTACGTGTTTGCATAAAAAACTGACTACAGCCTATGCAAAGGATCACCCCACATCTGTATGACACTTCAATCCTACTTCAGCCTATTCAAAATATCATTAACATTCTTCTTACACGAATAAGAAAACACCACTCTGGGTTAGGTCACGGGAGACATGCTTAGTATGCTGGACTAAATGACAGAGCAGGAACAACATTAGCATTACTGGGTTATGCTGTCACCTGTGGTTTCTAACCCCCTTCCCTACAGCAGCCTCTTCTTATATAACCTCTCCCCTATCATGGCCTGCAGCTGCCCTCATAGATCATGCTGACCATTGGAATCTGGAATGCTGAATCCCAGAGCAGGAGAGAAGCTGTAGCACAGAGGAAAGACTGAGTTGGCCTGAACTTAGCAGAGGAGCATCACAGAACTAGGGTCAGCTCTGACTGACATCAGTGGCAACACAGATAAAACTTCCTAATTGATGGGCTCTGAATCCCGTTAAACACACTCACAATGGCTTGCTATGAAGACAGAACTATTTTGAATTACATACTTGCTTAGTAAACCACAAAAGCAGGCTCACTTAGGAAGCGGACAGATCTAAGGAATAAATGCCTCTCAAATAAAATCTCAAAAATCCAGTGATGCAAGCCAGTTGTCACAGCAAACTCCAATCTGAGTTTAAACCATGAGAATAAATGTTGCCAGAGGAGGCCTTGAGCCACCTCACTTGTGCCATATCCTCAGCAGGCAGATCTGTTCACTGGGTGGGCTTGACACTTCACACTCAAAGGAAAAGGCCAACTTACAGGTGACAGCAGATGGCCGTGATGGGGAGAGGCCATGCTCAAAATGTGTTCCATGACTGCTGTCTCAAATTATTTTCGTTCCCCAACTTACTGATTTCAAGGCATTCACCACTACCCAGTCTAACAATACTATTTGTGATGGGACATGTAAGCCTCAGGAAATGCCTGCTGACCAGACACTTTATAATGGATTTCTCTAACAGCAGCATGCTTTCTCACTGACTTTGTATGTGAGAAAACATACTGCTGTGTATCCCTACCTCTGGGATCCCTCATCTCCCATAATTTGCACTTCTTAACCTTTCTCCTATAGCAAATCTGAAAATCTTGGAAATACCAGGGAGGTGAGTTTGCAGAGCAGCTTCTGCAATGTGCCTGAACATTTCTCAGAGCAGTTGAAAAGGGAAGTTCTTCCGCAGCTCCTGACCCCACCATATGGCAGTAGTTAAACTCAGCCCTCAGATCATCTGCACAATAATAGAAGCTCCTGTGTCAAGTCAAGAATGGCTCTTTTGGACATCAAGAAAGGCCAAAAACCACTATGGGCAATCATTTTAATTATTAAAGAGCCTGGTCACCAAATGAGGGAACATCGATTTAACAAAGTTCCTTTAGTGTATTGTGCATTAAAATCATTAATCTTCAAAGCGCTGTAAAATGGACCAACACAGCTGTTTGTGTGCAGCTGTCTTCTGCAGGGAAAGCAAAGGCCAAGAGGAGAAGAAGTCACCAGGTGTTAACCAGACTACATGTTAACAAAATCGAGGCAACACCTGACACTATATACATTTATAATCCTGCTGGTTTTCGTTCTGTACAGCTATGCCACACATGGAGAAAATGTTCAATGACAGGCTGGACAGCACACTGGGTAGCAATTTGCAAGAATTAGCTAACCAAGAAGGATAGAGGAATTCTGAAATTAATCTCAGGGGCTTGTCTAAAACCACATCAAAGGCATAACCATGGCAGCAGTAGCCATACCCAAACTCCTATGGAGCCTGGGAAATAACAGCAATTAAGTCATGATATCAGGATTTCAGCTCAGTCTATTCACCAAAACACACAGGTTCTTGGCTGGAAATCGAGCCACTGTGACTTCCCCTGTACTGTTACCCAAACTATCCCAATTAAAGGTGTTATGTCATGTCATATGACATATGGCAAGTTACAGTCACACCCCTGATGTGTAGACAGCAGCAACAGAAGGCTTTGATTTCTGCATACCTGGACTTCAGCAACAGAAATGTACTTCACACTCCTGTAAATGGCACCATTCCCAGCCTCCTAATCAGACTCTGTCTTCAAGAAACCCCGACAGTCTCTTTCTGGTGCTATCAAAACACTCATGAGGACAACTTAATAGTAGAGGTAAAGCATTGTGAAAGGAATGTTCTGCCTCACATGGACATACTACTGAAACACAGCATGGAGCTCAAATAGTTCAGCCCAACTCAAACTCAAAATGGAGAATACAAGATTCTTTAGAGTCAGCAGCTTGGAGACACAGGCCCATCACTGCCTTGTTCCAGGAGGTACAAAAAGTACTTATGGGCTGTTCATGTGACCCAGAGGAAAGCTGGACATCAGAGTCATGGAAGGAGGAAATCTCACCAATAATAATGTTGTGTAATATACACTTCTGTTCAGACGTGTTGACAGCCTCATTTTCAAGGAGCAGAGGGTACTGTTACACAAGGAAACTTGTCCACTGAATCTAATGCCACCCCCTAGACCCAGGACACAATCCAAGTCAACACACAAACCAACAGTGAATCAAACAACCACATAATACCACTGTATTCACTCATTTCTGCTTCTGAAAAAGCTGGGGCAGAGAGCTACAGGAATGCAGTGTCTGGGGACATGTCTAGGAAATAACATGCACCTTAAGAGCAGCCTAAAAGTACAGGCTCTGTCAGCAATAGCTCTGGGCCATTTGCAGGTTCCAAGTGACCAAGAGAGAAATACTTATTACTTGGTTTAATCAGGATAGAAACAAAACTGGAAGTTATTTGACTGGTGTGCAGTGATTTACCCCAGGCATCTTCGCACCAAGCTCCCTCAGGGCTGAGAAAGCACCATGGCATTTCTCAGTCATCTGCATAGCAAACAGCCACCTGATTGACCCAGGGCAACCCTGATGTAACTTTGCTAACTTCACTGTGCTGACTTTAGAGTTGAATCTGTCCCCTAGATGCTACACTGCTCCACTTCACACAGCTAACGTGTGTGACTAAAGCTCTGCTCAGCTCCAGATGGCCAAACGTCAAAGAAATTGAAAAACAGCGATTGCCAAATCTCTGCTGGAAAAAAAAAAATAAATATATATAGAGAAGAAATCAAAGAGGGATCACGAATTCAGCATCAGAAAACATAATGCAACGTGCTGTCTTTGGTTTTATACCTCAAGGTATTTACCTTGTAAAAGGTAATGAAAAGATGCAAAGGTCATGAAAACCTGCAATAAATCCCTGCCCCTGGCTACAGAACAGCATCTCAGCTCTATTCATCCTGCTGACAGTGCTTATGTCCTCCAAGACAGAAAGCGACACAGTCTAGATTAGGGGTAAGACTTCCATGCCCCTACTGGCACACAAGCAATTCCAAAGAAGTATTAAACCTTAAAAGCAACTATATTCAGATACTCCACTTTCTTTAAAGAAGATAAGGCATGACGACAAAGTGAATTATGCACTACACAAAAAAGGAGTTGCCTGTGGTTTGGTCAACTGAATAAAAGTATCTCTATACAATTCGGGGAGTTCCTCATGGTTTTAGCAGTTTTCCAGCATGCCAGGATGGCAAGAGAATTCATCAGAGCTACTCAGTTCAGTGCAGCATTTAGCCTGGAGAGAGGAAAGGAGAGAGGGAGGAAGGGACAGCAATATTTTGATTAATATACAGCAATGGAACCCATTAAGAGTAGGATCAATTTCCAGGTTTTATACAACTTCTCTTCTCTGCACTAACCTACATCTGACATCAGTCATAACACTCCAGAAACAGCTTAAAGGAATTTTCACACCTTCCTTCTAGGACATCATGTCCTAGATCAGATAAAGCAAATTCCATATGAAATACAGATTTTACCTAGGCTCCTGTAACTGCCAGGATGAATGATTCCCCAAAGATCACAATGCCCACTGTCGTTCTTTCAAATAGGGGAATGCTTATTCAGCTTGTGAATCACTGTATACAATTAATATTCTTTTAAACACGCCAAAGTATAACTATCTTCATTACCAGCTAAATTTCATAATAACTATATATTCTTGAGGCTCTCTGTTCGGCTCACATACATAATGAATGTGCAAACCCTCCTTGTTTTGAAGTCTCCAAAACAGGGGTTCAGGCTAAACACATCTGAACAAAACTGTATTTCCCACAGCACAGAACCCTGAGTAGCAACAGCGTGCTGGGTTTGGCTGGGGTAAAGTTCATTTTCTTCATGGTATCCAGTAGGAGACTCTGTTTTGGATTTGATCTGGAAGCAGTGTTGATACCAGAGAGATGTTTCCATTATTGCTGAGCAGTGCCTACAGAGAGTCCAGGCCTTTTCTGCTCCTCACCCCAGCCCACCAGTGATCATAACGGGTGCACAAGGAGCTGAGAGGGGACACAGCCAGGACAGCTGTCCCCAACACGGGGACAGTCCAGCCCGTGCAGCATCATGTCCAGCATAGAAAACTGAGGCAGAAGAAGGACGGGGCAGATGTTTGGAGTGGTGGCGTGATGCCTTCTCAAGTCACCATTACCCACGACAGAGTCCTGCTCAACACCTGCCTGCCCAGGGGAAGCACTGAATAATTCCTTGCTTTGCTTCACTTATGTGTGTGGCTTTTGCTTTCCCTATTAAACTGTCTTTATCTCAACCCACGGGTTTTCTCACTTTCACTCTTCCGGCTCTCTCCCCATCCCACTCGGAAGGCAGGGAGTGAGTGCTGAGTGGGGATGAGCTGCTAGCTGGGGTTAAACCACAGCAATTACAAACTGCTGATGGTGAAAGGGCCTTGAAAAGGCTGCGTGCCTCGTCCTGCCTCCAGGCAACTGTCCCTACAACCAGTCCTATGCTCAGTATCTTCCTCTGTTTCATACCACACCAAAAATCTGACCAATTCCTCTCTCTGACTAGTACAAATCTGGAATTATTCTGCTGGCCTCCACAGATATTCCAGATTTACACAACCAAAGAGAATACAGCTGGTCTTTCAAGAGTTCTATTACCAAAAATTACTTTTTGTCAAGATACTCTTTGCCCATAAAATAAGCACTGCAGTCTCTAAACAGTTGTTCAGGCAAGAAACTGATCAGAAATAAAAGACATGCTGAATATTTTTTGCAGTACTCAGGAAAGATCAAATTGTGGTGTCTGCCCCACCCTCTGATACTGCAGAATATGCTCAAGTGTAAGCACAGTACTGCTGGACATTTTCAGAATGGGAAAATAACCATTTAAGAAAGGCTTTTAACTTCCCATTCCTAGTGGAAAATGAATTCAATACTAAACATTTGTGGCCCCAAGACCAACCCTTAAGAAGAGAATGTTTACAGAACCCATAAATACTGGTGGTGAATAATGTTGGACAGAATGAAAAGATGAATTAAAGATATCCTATCGGATTATTTTGTATTACAGAAATTAAGGAGGGTGGGGCAGAAAATTAAACTTAATAGAGTCCAAAAACTATTTCAGTCCATGATGAGTATTGTTTCTGGAATTCAATGTGGGGAAGAAACATCAATTAGTATTTCACTCAGGACTCCACACTTTAAAGAAATTCTGAGTAGGCACAGTAACATGCACTATAAATGCAGCAATGCTCTCCCATACTGATGTCAAAACATTTTTTTGTCCTAGAATTTGTAAAAATCTCAGACATTCAACATTTGTTGGTGGAAATCAGAAAATGAGAACATACTAAGTAAACTGAGCTTTCCAGCCAGCATGAAGGAAGATAGATTCTGTCTAAAACTGTTACATTTGGAACTGTTAATAACATTACTGGTGTTTAGGCAGCAGCAGTGATTCCTGTGGATTTTGTTTTCTCTTCCTGTTATTTTTTCTGTCTCCCCAATTTCATTAACATGAAGTGTATTTCGTAAACAGAAAAACTACTGTTACTTTCACAGAAACACTTTGGATCAGTTTTGCCTGCATGTGTGGGTGTCTTTAGACGGGTCAGAAATCAAAAGTACATCATAATTAACCCATTCCCAGTGACTTAACACAGGACTTCCTTTGGCATATTTTCTAGTTTCTTTAAAGGCCCCAGCTGATGGGGTTTCCTCATTGCCCTAGGAAATCTCCTCATACTTCTGTTTGAAACAGCAACTTGCAGTGCAATGAAAGCATTAGTAGAAAAAAACTTAAGTATGTATTCAAGGAAAGCAGTAGATCCTACTTTTAAGTAGACCATGTAATTCAGCAGGATGGAAACACCAGGGCTGGAGCTGTTGAGTCTCATTTAAGATTAGCCCTTTGCTAGGAAACATGGAAACATGGCACCTAACTTGGTTTTATATTTTTCCCCCCAAAAGTCATATGCTTGCACACGTGTTCCCCACTCCCTTTCCAGGCCCTCTGCTTGTGTGATATGCTAGAGAAGCATAACTTCATAAACCTAATTGCTTAAAAATAGGATCTGGCAGAGCACCAGCTCCTAGATCAGTCTGTGAAGCGTTCAGAGGTTTTAGGCAGCGAAGAGTTTTTCCTCAGGCTATTACATACCAATACTTCCCTCCACTCCCTTCAGAAAATCACAAAAATATTTGCAGCAAGTCCAAGGACAGTTGCTCCAGCACACACTCCCCTTGACTGACTGCTAAGCTACTTGGGGGGCCCAAAAAATAAATAAGTAAAAACAAAAAGCTTTTTGACACCAGAGCACTTATAACTCCTTTCTGCAACTCCCTAAATGTTCTCTATTCCCATTTCTTTTAATCTCTTTTAGATTCAGGGCCATTCTGCCTGTGTCAGGTCTGCCTCTGTACCAGCTTGAAGAAGGATTTCCATGCACACTCTCTTGCCTCTCTTGTTTTAAATATGTCTCTCTTGCTCACTCTTCTCAGGTAAGCTCTTCCACTCTCCACAGCTCATGTGATCTCCTTCATCCACTGCTCTCACGGCTTCTCAGCCTCCAGAGGAAAGGGTGGGAAGCAAAAGGGCAGAAGGCTCAGTCTTGACCTTGCTTCCTTGGAAAACTGAGTCATAATGTAATAGCAACACACAGATCTCGCTGGACCTGTAAATTTGGAGGAAAGGTTCAGCTGTGGAAGCTGAGCATCACAGGAAAACCATTTCATGTAATTCCAATAGTCTTTCAGGAGGAGAAATTGCGTGGAACGGAGCATGAACTGACCTCCTCCCCTCCCTCAATGGCTGCACAGGTGGTTCCAGTGTCTTTAGCTGCTCTCCACACACAGACTCTCCCAGGCTGGCTGTGTGCACACAGACACGTCCCTGCACACACACACAGAGCCACAGCGGGATCTCTGCTGGGGTTACCCTTCCCTGCACTGCCAGCCACTGCACTCCTTAGTTCCGGCTGGCTGCTCCTGACCCACCCTCTCCCAGCCGTCCCCTTGGGCAGCAGCACCAACAACCTTTACTAAAAATACTTCCTGAGCATCATAAATAGCAAGATGGTAGGATTCTCAATCCCCCTTCAGGCACGTAGTCTTTTTGCTTTTGATAAATACGGAGTGGCAACAATGGACAGAGAATAAAATGCATCTTACAGTACTGCTCTGCTTGGCCTGTGCCTTGCAGAAAGGAAAAATGAGGACTCCCAGTATCCACAAACACTGTCAGCAGAGGACAAGAGAGAGAGGGGAAGACTGCTATTGCAGGAAGTCACGAAGTCTCCCAAGCCTAAATTTTGAACATTTTTAACTCAATAGGATTTATTGGCCAAACCACAAGATCAGTGTTCCTACAGAAAACCTTAGATCTGCAGAGTACCTGCGTCAAGCAGAGAGCCAGTCAGCAGGAAAGCTCAGAGAAAGGCAAAGGTTGGCTCTTGCCCTGCTGAACCTTTGTACCTCCACAAGCTGTACAGAACAAGCCAAATGCCCAGTGCCAGGCCAGCCTGGCAGAAGGAAGAGCCAGATACAGCCCTTTCATGCCACTGGACTCCCGAAACACTTAGGCAAACACCACATGAACCTCTCTACACCCCTGCCACACAGATTTGAAAATGCCCTGCAATACCTAGGGACTGAGGTCATGCTATATCTGGAAATAAAATATACATTAAAGAACCTAAAACCAACTGCCATTAAGTTTTCAGCCTTTTTCTTTATTGAATAGAACTTCAGAAGTTCCAAAGAAAGTCCAATAGTCTGCAAGCTTTGTTGACACCTATAATTCCAAATATTCAAAAATCCCAATGTACGATGAAAAAAATGCTAGATGGCTTTTTGTTTTTTTACATTTTTCTAGACTTTTTATAATATTAAAGCTAGAATAATTTTCCCCTCTCCAGCTGCAGCTCTGAAGCAAGGGCATCACAAGCGCTGTTTCCTGCATAAACATGTAGGAAAATATTTACTATGTTGCAAGCATGAAAAAAATACAGTATCGCTGTGGCCACTATAATACAGTCACAAACACTGGCAATTTTAAAATTTTAAATGGCATTTTCAAAAAGATGGAAATAAGGACAATGGTATTAGAATTTTGTTGCAAATTAATCGAAACATATATGAACATAATCAGTTAACCAGAACCATTTTCTTTGAAACACAAGACTCCAAATGTGCACTGCACATCTAAGTACACAAAACATTTTTGTCATTCATTCCAAATATCAAAACATCTGGCAACAGAAAACAGAAAAATTATTTATAGATATTTTTGGACAGAGATTACTTCAGGTCAAGTCTGAAAGCATCCTTAAGCTGCAATCATCAGAATCTTTAATCAGTTATTTTGGATTTAGCTAGTGTTACTAAGAGAGAAATATAACATAGGCTTTTTAAAGCAGTTGCCAATTCAACAATGATCAAAGTTTTATTATTCTTCCTTAGATCAAAGTCTGGACTGAATAATTTTGGGATTATCTTCAGCTCATAAAGTAGAATAAACAGTTTTGGATAACCACATTATTATATAACAATACTGTCTTCTTGCAATAAGTTTTGCTCTTATTTACATATGCCACAAGTTTTTAATGGATTGTCTGATTATCATTTAATTATTTTATTGGCTTATGAGGACAATAAAAGAAAAACTTATACAGCAGCAGCAGAAGGCCATAGAAACATTCAAATGGTGTCTTGTGCATCTACATTCATATGCAGAGGACATTCAAGAGAAGAGGTGAAACCAAGATTAGGAAAGCAAGACTGGGCAGACTTCCAGTGAAAGGTAATAGGTTCTACAGCTCTGCTCATTAAAAACCACTCAAGACATCTGGAGATCTCCTCTTGTGGGACAGAGGCACTCACACACCTTGGCACAGCCTGTCCGTGCCTGACACACCCTTCTGACTGCGATGAGGAACATCCTAGGCAGAGAAAATCAGTGTACTCACACTCTGCTGGCCTTCAGCAGCAGCCATAAAATATTGCTACGTGGATAATACTCAGCACAATTCTTTCTGCCACTGAACTTAATTGTAAAGGTGCTTAGATTTCTGTTTCACTCAGGTGTGTTTTCAGTCAAGAAAAATAATGTTTTTTCTCCTTTTGGTTTTCATTCTGAGAAAACCATTGATTTCCACACTGTCTGTATTCCTGTAGTCCTCAACTGTGTTCCACTGCACAAGGTATTTACTATTATCTTCAGTGACACAGCAAGTCCTAAAGTCATCTCTTCTTTTGCACCCTAATTCTATGGAATTCACCCATCTTACACAATCTTTATGGGAGTCAGTTCTCCCACAAATGTTGATTAAGAGAAGTGGCTACCCAGGACACCAGTGAAAGCCATTACTTTGGCATAAACTGTTCTGCATGTCCTGTAAGCAGGGCCAAGAGTCAGAGCTGGAATATCCTTTTCAGACTTGTTGTTATCATAGAGTCTCAGCTATGTTTCTTAATCATTAACTAGGTTTCAGCTCTTATATAACCTGGTTGTCTCCCAGACTTTCTAATGCCAAAAATAAACTGAAAGCTTTCATCACTAGTTAAAAGGAAACTGTAATTTGAACAGCAGTTTTGCTGACTTCTCTGTTGATCAAAGATGCCTCATACGAGCCTGATGTAATAGAAACAAAATCAGATTTATAATAACAGTAATTAAAGCAGAATCCTTTCATTGAGTGAAATCTCACAGTCCTTACTTGTATAAGACTTACATTGGAGGAAACAGCAGTTAAAATGAGAGCCCATTTATTAAGTTGAGGTATCAGTTACCGCAAAGGGAATGACAAGTATTAAAAAAATGTTACAAAAACTGTTTCAGCTTCACACTTTTTATTAAAATGTGTTCATCTCTATGATGATACATGACCTGTTTTACTACACCAGAAACAGAATAAAGTGCATTTATTAGTAAGGAAGCAGTAAACCAGAACTTCTTATCATGGCCTTCCTGTGGAGCCCACTGTGCTAAGACCACTCCCTTCTCTGGCTGACCTTCAAAAGAATAATTTCTTAGTGTCATGGCAATAAGTTACCAGGAAAAAAGTCTGTGAGTAAGAAATAGAAAAAACCATCATTGGCTTCATCAATGAATCGCAACACGTACTGCAGTCTTCAGGATGCTCCAAAGAGAGCTAAGCACAGGTCTAAAGGCTTCAGGGAGTCAGAACCTCACCATTTGCTGGCTGGCTTGGACTGGTTTTCTTGTACCACCCTCTAAGATGAAACTGCAAATACACCACAGGGGATAAAAGTACCTTCTGCCTCACCTTTGAGAACATCACCTTCTCGATGTTTCCTATTTCACGCTCCTGTTCAGAGTGCCCTCGGTCACAGCTGCACAGAGCAGGCATCTCTCCCGGGGGTTTGTCTCTGCAATCCTACCAGCACAGCAGGAAAATGCCAGCAACCACCTCTCTGGAGGCAGAGGGCATGCTGGTGCCACAAAACACTCTGGCTCATCACACTTTTTTCCACACTGACCTTTTTTACAATGATGAGACCAGATCCTCCTTCCGCTTCAAAATGTGAAGTTCAGAGGAGCAGATTAACAGTTTTCAACAAACACAAAGATCTTTTCTATCCATGAAGAAATAACTCCAAGGATATGTGAGTTGGCCACAACAAATTCTGCAGCAGCACAGAAGTCAACACAGGCTGCAGAACCCCCACAAGAACTCGGGCAGGTACTCACAGGTAGCTCCTGTTCAGCTCTCGCTAAAGCGCTGCCCTTTAACTCAAACACTTGCACGTGAACAGCAGGCACTGCACTGTGGCTGTGGCTGCATTTCCTCAGTTACATGAAGCAAACAGACTAACCAAAGCCCTAATTCTGGATTAAATTCTGGATTGCAAATAGGAAAAGAAGGACGTAAAACCACCCCATCACACTGGTGTGCCTTGTTGACGCTTGTTTGGTCCAACCTTGTTTACAAACTAAAGATTTCTCTCCATGACATATGGGACAAGTAAAAACACAGAATGTAATGCACAAGAATGTTTACAGAACTGGGACTCTTATTTGGGTGTGAGCTTCTGAAAATTTATTTCTTTCTGAAAACATGACACAATAAAGGCTGAGTATTTAAAAATAAAAGCATGTCTCACAGTTTTTCTCTGATATTGTTGTATAATGTTTAGGAGTTTTCTTTATGTTTGAATGAAGACCAACACTTAATTATAAAGATACTGTTGCCTAAACAGTATCTGATAAAAAAATTAAAGGTCACTTGCTGGTCTCAGAACTTAGAGGCTGAGTCTGCTTTCCACAGCATGTTTCTGCCTTAGCACTGCAAAACTAAGAAATCCTACACCAGTCACATGAACTAACCATGTGTGGTTTTCATCTTCAATTACCAACAGATTAGATTAAAAAATAATTTGAAATATTCAATTCAAACCTATTAAAAGAATAAAAAAAAAAAAAAGAAATTCCCACAAGGTTTTTTTCAGAGACTGCGAAACATGAGGTTCTGGTGTTCTTCACTAAAAGCAATTTTGCTGGCTTTTCCTTCCATAAGCTGATGCTTATTTTCCTTCTTTGCAATTCCTTTCAAAGCCATGCATCTAAAATAGACTCTACCTCATTGTCCCAGTTTCCTCTTGTTGTTGCCACTAGTCTATGCAACTTTTTCCATGCATTCAGGACTAATTTTCATTAATCTCAAAGGTTAAACAGCACAGACTAAACTTTGCTGAGGGGGAAAAAGATGGGACAAGGCATCAAAACTTAAAAAGGATCTGCTTAAAAGAGATACTGCTGTTTAAATCAGATACCTCTGTAAAATATTCTTCTTTCCTATTGAAACAAAAGCTCTACCAGGCCTAAAGATTCGGGTGCAGCTACTGGTTCTCATGTACAGACACGTACTCCTTTCAGTGATTTGATGATCCAGGTGCTGATTCTGAGCTACTTAAGCCATTAAATTGAGGTTCAAACCCTAAAATGAGTAGTGAAAAAAGCATAAGTCATTACATGTATTCAGGAGAAATAAATAGAAAGCACAGACAGGATTAAATAACAGTATGAAATCAGTATAGAAGAAATTCAGGGCAAAAGCTGGGGAGAGAAAAGCTCTCAGAGCCAGTTCCAAATCCTGCCCTGCATAGGTATTCCGAGTGGGAAACAGCTGTGTCGGCATGACTGCACACGGAGCCCGCCTCAGGTAGTGCTGCAGAGCCCCAAACCCTGCCAAAAACGCGATCCTCCAGGCTGTGGAGCCTTGTAGCAGGGAAAATGGGGGAAATCACTAGGACTGGAAGCACTGAAACTGCCATACTTAACTACTACAAACATGCTAAAATTCTCCACTTCAAAAATGAAGGAGATGTCCAGCCAGCTCTCACTGCCCCACTCTCCAGGTCACCCAGCCTGAGAGCGTTTGGTGACAGCCACGAAACAGTCACATCACAAATTAGGGACATTACAACAAGTTGTTGTCAGAGAGATTTGAAAGAAATATCTCTGACAACAAGTAGAAAAACACAGCACTAGATTTCAGAAAAGGCCACAGCAGCCACCTCTTAAGTGGCTGGTTCCTTTAGAAATGAGCAGTATTACCCTGAAAAGCACAAACCGTAATAAAACATTGACCAGAAGCTCCCAGCAGCAAGTTTTTAAATCACTCAGTGTAGACTTCAATCAAAACCATCGCTGCCAGCAACAGCAGCCATGTCTACAGCTATGTGAGGAGAAGAAGAAGATTTGGAAAAGAAAAATGAAGACTGTTAATGGTAGGAACTCAAGATTTAGTATGTAAATTTCTCATTGAAAGATCTGTGTTTTCTTCTCACAGAAGTTCCCAGCTGTGAGATAGATCAACCAAGCACTGTGCACAGTGTCCAGAAAGAAAGAATTGCTACCATGAGTCAAAGTTTATCATCTGCTGTTAGAACTCTATTATCAACTTGTGTAAGAACAAATGAAAAGCCTGAGAAGAGACCCAGAAGGCAGAAATTCCCCTGTTCTGACCTGACCCTCAGATTTAGGGCAAAGAAAAAAAAAAAGCAAAAGCCCAGGACTTTTCTCACCTGTAAAATGAGGACAAAGCCTCTCTCTCACAACCATCATGGTGATTTATTTGTCTGAAATGAGAAGCGTTTGATCTATATTTGTAAAAAAATCATATAGGAAAATATGAGGATTGTAGTATAAAATAAATTCTTAAGCTAAACAACTCTACTACTTTGACTGTTGAGCATGCTAAAAACCGCACCTGCCTTCTCTACCCACATTTGCAGCATCAGAGTGGCACACTACAACCTGTTAATACTGGACAGCAATGTTTCTTTAACACTAGCTTCTGTCAAAATTCAGTAGCTTTTTCAGGAAAAAAACACACCACTGTTGATAAACCTCCTATTTCACATGTCTTCATTTTCCTGAAGTAGTTGTTTACTTGACTAAGTACAGCTCATGCTAATTTTTCCAACATTTAAGAAAAAAATTCGCAAAGATATTTGTGTTTGATCATACCAAACACTCTCATTTGTGCCTGTTTGCTCTAGCATAACTGAAGATTATAATAGTTAAAAATAGCCATTTTCCCATTAACTTAGACCTTCATGATAACAAGTAGTTTTGACAGTTTTTAAGCAGTGTGAGATAACATGCACAAGTAGGTCACAGTTATACTTGGCTTTAGAAAAACGTCTTTCATCCAGGGAATTTACAGCTCTTTGCAAACAAGCCCTTAGGTAAGCAACAATCTATAAGGCTTACTCCAACACCCAAATTCACTCATGTATGAGTCCTAACAGCAACTACTTAACAACAGCTGAAAGTAGAATATTAAGCCTTTTGCAAACTGCAAAACTAAAAAGCCGGACTGACATCAATGGCAGCTCTCCACTGATCCCAACAGGCTGTAGAGCAGGACATGAGAGTGCCCTGGGAAGGACTCCAACTTGACAAGGAAGAGAAAAGTGATTTTTCAAAGTTCGTTTCAGCTCCCAGTTCAGTCACCAGATTTCCAGAATGATTATTCGTTCAAGCTTCTGGGAATACTCGTCTGTGCTGCTTCATCTGGCACTCGGTCAACACATCTGCTAAAGCTGTACTACCAGGAAAGTGGCAGAAGAACGTTAGAGCCCTTCCATTTACATAACAACAGGGGGTGAGGGACAGGTGTGAAGGACTGCAGCAACACAGTCTGTGAAGAGTGGAAGGAAAAAAGGAAAATTTCAGAAAATTCATCTTAAGGCACAGGTGAGCCATTACTCCTCACAACAGCCCCTCTGAGAAACTCAGCTACCATTATTTCCATTGTACAAGTAGGGAAGCATAAAACTCTTTAATCCAGAGCTTTATTTAAGGCAAAATTACAGGAATTTGTGTTATTAGTTATACTTTATGTATTGACTTTTAATCTGCTGTAATTTCAGTGACTATATGGGTAGTTTTGGTTAAATAACAACAGGGAACTAGAGCAGAAGAGTTAAAAGGAATGGTCCAAAAGTCGAGAGGTACTGCTGGATTTCAGGAGTTTCTTCTGTCATCTGTTGCAGGCAGTTCACTACACCATGCTGCCTCCTGGAGCAAAAGAGATGAATAGAGAGCTGCACAGATTGAACACTGATAATACTGTGATGTTTTTTACTATCCCTTGAATACCTTCTGCAGTTTAGTCAGAAAAATGGCACGGGTGGATGTTTAACCCTCTTGCTATGCTAGTTATGTTTGGTTTATAATCAACAAGCAGACGGCTTCAAGTGCTTGATGCAGTCAAAATAATAATGATCACCTTTGGATATCTAACACCACATAAAATATTAACAATCAATATTTGCTGAGCTTGCAGACCATAATGATACAGTGGTTTTAATGAGACTGCATATGCATGAGGTAATCTGCCTTCATGAAGCAAAGGGGCCCTATCTGGCACTTAAACAAAGCCCTAACCCCTTTAAGAGTCACTTCTTACTTGTGCCACATTCTCATGAGTAACCTCATTAAGACCTGTCATACAATTTAAGTGTGTAAAAGTAAGTTTCTGTGTAAGATTTTAACAGGAGTAGTGTTTAAAATGATAATAACAATGGTCTATACTGTTTTACACACAACCAACCTTTGGTCAGCACTGAAAAGAATCTATTTATTTGCCCAGACTCACGTATTTTCCACATAAATCGACTTGTTAAACTTCAAAAGGATATATTGATAGAAATTAATATCTTCATCTGTTTCATGAATCTTATTCACTACTTCTCCAAAGTCCTATGGGCTGTCTTTCTCTCTCTTGCTCTCTCCAATTAATTACTTTGAAAAAACTAGATGGCACGAGAGGGACTAAGAAAGAATTCACTTTCCTTCTCCAGGCAGCTCTCCAGCAGAATTAAGCAGGCATCAAACATCATGTGTTGTGCAGATGAATGGGAAAGAGGGACAGTGCGGGGAGGAAAGGGGAATATGGCCAGTGGAAATGTTCCCTGGCTTCCCATTCTGTACGGTTCAGTTTCCGTGAGTCATCTGCAAAGCTGAAATTGTGAAGTTTTTATGTCACTTTCTCAAATCCAGGTACCCCTTCAATGACAAATCTGCTCCAGGTTAGAAAGCTTGGCTGGGTGCTCCCCACAAGTACTAATGCAGCCTTAGCCCAGCCCTGATGCTCATATACTTAGAGTTCTTCCAGAAATGGATTCTTCGGAGACCAACACAGCCCATTTCTCCCTAAAGCAAGAAATCTACTGTTCCATGAAGAATTATGCCACTCTAACACCATTTATTATTTATAGCTAAAATGGGTGTGATGCCTTAGGAGTATGGTCATAGCCACAAAATGCCGACAACCTTTTAGCAGTTACACGATGTCTTCAATGTGCATGAAGCTCCTTTGGATGTCAACAGGAACCCAAGCAGATGAAAGAGCTGGTCCATGCTGAGCAGTATTCAATACATGAAAATGCAGAGAGATCAAGGGAGGAACAAATAAGATGCATCCTTACATTCAGGGGTTTGTCAATTTGCAATATATAATTTTTATAAAGTATATGCTTCAATTCAGAGATAGCCAGGGAGTGGCTTTACTTGTCGTTATTGTGCAGATAATTGCCTGTCTTCGGGAGATGCTTACAAGTATTCCTGCTTTGTTATGACAACATTCAGAAAATGCTTAACTTTATGTCTCCAGTCCTTTAATTAGTATTAACTACAATAAGAACCCTGAAGCATCAGTCTTTGTGCCACACCTCTGCCAGTTTCTCATATTGGAAGCAGAACTTTGGGATGAGATCTGCAATCAATGAGGCTGATCAGTTCATCTCCAGCCCAGAACAGGCAAATACACAGCCAGAGTTTACATACAAATGCATGCAAAAGACAAAGGCTATTCAAGTTTAGGCCATCATTTAAAAAAAATGCAAATCTGAAGTAAAACTCAAAACGTTAATTTCAAGCCAGATGCAAATGTCCATCAGAAGTACAATGTGGCGATTGGATTTACCACCACACCCTACCAGGAGCACTTGCGTTACGAATGACAGGACAAGCCGGCTGCCTCACTGCGCTTATCAGATACCCAGTTCCAATCCGTTACCATTCCCTGGGCAGCAACACCCGCCGAGGTCTGACCCTACGCCCACCCTCACCACCATGTTCCCTTCTCCGCATACATCCATACATTCCCACCGTCACTTAACGCGTACCGAGCCGCCGCACTTCCCCGTGCCCCTACAGCCGCCCCCCGCGCGCCGGGAAAGGCGGAACGGGATCGCCCGCCCGGCCGGCAGGTGCGGCGGGTGCCCGGCCCCGGAGGATGCTCTGCGGCGCTCAGCCCCGCTGCAGCCCGCGCCGGAGTCCCCCGCACGGCCCAGCCGCAGAGCGGTACCGGGCAGGCGACGGCCGGCGAGGGGTCACCCCCCGGCCTCCCCCTGCCCGAAATCGCCGGCGCACCC
>VYZT01032085.1:173072-186214 GCA_013400735.1 Pomatostomus ruficeps | reverse complement strand
GGTGCGGGGCGCGGTGCCGCAGAGGGAGACAGTCGGGGACAGCCGCGCCGGCGGCAAAAGCCACGAACGCCAAGGAAAGCGGCGCGGCAGAGCTCCAGCTCCTTGGAGTGCTGCTGGATAGGCGTGTCTGCTCCCGGAGTCACTGACAGCGCCGTGCGACAGCAGCTCTGCTCGGTCGGGACCTGGCGCTGAAGTCTGTGGCACAACTTGAAATTCACGCACCGAACAGCAAAGATATACCTGCATAACTGTATGTAAATTGTATATAAACACAGAATTTCTAGCAATGTTGTCTGCAAAGCAATCTTGGCGTTAACACACAGAAAACAGCACTCAGCTTCCTCCTGGCACCTTAATAAAAGTACCAAGCTACCAACTGCAACGCACCAGAAAAACAAGATCAGTATCTGGTGGGCACCTTTACCCATGGCAGTGCAGCCTCCAGCCTAGTAAAGCCAAATATTCCCATGCCACACTAAAAGGAAAACCCCTAAGCCACCAGATTATTAGGTCGTGGCAAGAGTTAAGCAAAGCAACAATCTAGTTTGTCAAGAACGACAGGTTAGAAGAGCACATCAGAATAGTGCAGTTAAAACATTAGAGCAGACTTTTATCAATTTCAGAATGGGCAACTATGAACTAAAAAACAGAAAGCCCAATCTGTGATGTTCAGCAAGGAGCCAACATGCAAACTAAATGACAGGAGAGCCTGAATCACACTCCTCCACTCTGATCTCCCATACACTATACATCTTCATACTAGCAAGAAGCCTACACAATTTTTCTATCAAAACCCCCCACAATTACCAAGATCTTATCTAAGAGAGGTGGTAAAGATTGCATTATCATGTGGCCACAGGGCAGGAATGGATGCCCATAAAAGAAGCATTCCCACGGCCGTGTGCAAGTGCAGCCCAGCCAGTGCCTCTGCTCTGTCAGACCGACCCTCTGGCACTGCTCGCCCTCCCCTCATGCCAGCCAAGTAGGGAACACGTCGTGTAGGGAAGCATGGAAGCAGCAGCAGGATGGGCAGCACTCACATGCCCTCTCCGCAGGTGATACAGGCACAGAAAATGAATTGGCACATCTGTGTGCCTGCATTTGTGCTCATGCTTACACACTGCCAAGACTTTTAGTCATATCCAGCCCTATTTGCCATGGATTACCCCAGTGTCCCCTACACTTCAACTCATTTGTATTCCTTATGTCATTCTGTTTTCTTTCTTCTTGCAAAAGGTTCTGAATCTGGCAGCAGGAATAACATAAATCTTGAGTTTTTCTTCTCTCTCTAAACTCATATGACATTATCCTTAGCTGGTGATCTGACATCCCTAGAAAAACAGTTCCTTTCCCTGCTTCTTTTCTGAAATTAGATGAATTTTCTACTTGCAAGCAACTCAAATTTTTTGTTTTGTCCAAAAGTGCCAAGGTTTTCCTCAGTCAATGTAGTATGGCAGCATTTTGTATTTTTAATTAAGTCATTTCCTATGTACTTCCTTCAGTGAGTTTCTGACTAGCATTATCACAGGTTCTCCTGTGTGATACTTAATAGATGGCTTTAAAAAGAAGGTTCAGGAACATGCAGAAATTAGTTTTTTAATGAAGAACTTCCTTTCTTTATACTCCTAGGAAGTAGGAAGGGAAAGGCATTTGTACCTTGGGATTCTATAGAACACAGAGTTTATTCCATTCACTGTGTAAACTTTCTGTGGCAGAGAAGTTCAACAGATATGTTGGCCGGAGAATGCTAAAATGGGTCAGATACAGCACTGATGTATTAAAACAAGCTTTTTAGCTGGGTTTCTTGAGGAACTGAGGCTGATGGAGTTTTATTTTCCTGTCTGCCCCCTCCATGAAGTCGCCTCCAAGAATCTTCAGATTTGGATATGGAGAATTTCAATTCAGGTTGACTAAAAGGTATAATTCAGAACGAGTTCTACATCCTACAAGTTTTGTAGTAATTAGCACTTAAGAAGAAAAATGAAAATAAAGGAGAAAAGCTGCAGTGGAGACAGTTACCAGTTCTGGAGGCCACATCTTCATTAGCCACAAGTACCAGTCGGGCAACCTGCACATGGGCAGCTGAATCAGCTCCTGTGGTTGCTGTCTGAGATCCTGTCAGTATCTAGGGGATGGGGAAGGAAGCTGAAGAGGGTGCAAAAGGAAGGTACAGAGAAGTGAGGCACCATTATCATTATTTTAGAGGTGGAGTTGAGTCAGAGAAGAAGGAGAAGCCAATCCAAGGCTTGCTCACTCTCCTGTGCACTCTCTCTTCTCTTAGTCCAACCCGTGTGCTCTGCTTCCCTCACTGCAGCACTGGCTTGGTCCTCGTGGAACCACTTTAGTTCATTAATTAGCAAAGAGCTGCTCACTTTCTGTATCCAAATTCCCTACATTTGCTGTCAGAGCCAAAGGCTCAGACAAATGCTAGAACATGACTGAAGGCGAGTGCAGAACTGCACAGCCAGGAAGGCTGAGGAACCATTAGAGGCAACAGAGATGATCCTTTTTAGCAGCAGCAGCAGCTGTTGAGCTGTTTGATTGAGCCATTTCCTGACTACTTTAGAAGTCCATTAAGGAGCAGTGATTGACATTGTTTTATTTCAGGCATCTACCTGAGGCTTCTGAATTAGTCAGCTGGGAAGTAGGATCCTGCCTCCTGCATTCTGCTATTGACTGTACAGACAGCCTAAGCTTCTAACTCACAGTGTAAAAAGAGCCATTAAGGTAATTTTTTAAAGGTGTTCAGGCTTCAAGAGAGCCAAACAGGAACCTCGTGATTTTTTAGAGATGCCCAAATATTAATATATTTTACAAAACAATAGGTGTTTCCAAGTGCTGTCTCAATGCCCTTGAGGAGCTAAGTGTGTTGTCCAAGGTCACAGAGAAAATCTATGTCAGAGCAAAGCACAGAACTTGCATCTTCAAAGAAAAGTATCCCAAATACTGGGCTGAGTTCTCTGTGCGCCGTACCTTGCTGGCACTTAGCCATTGTTTGAATATAAAAAAAGAAAGTTTTCCTTCCGTCACTTTTGAACCAGTTTGTCTCATATAAAGTAGGATAACAGTTTTAAAAGTAATTAAGATCCCATCAGTTGTATGTAAATCTATTTTTTTCCATGAAAATCAGCAGAAGATGACATAGGGATTAAAAAAACAGGTAAAAGTCAGCATTGCGTCTTAGTCTGATGCAGATAACTCACCAGTCAGAATATACCAATTTTTGCACAATGCAGGATCTTTCCTCTTGAAAACCATTGTGAGAAAATCCAGAGTCTCTTGGAATAGACAAATTTTTACATGAGTAGGTTTCCAAGAACAACTTCTGTGGGCAAGGCAAATGGCAGCGATGGCCAGGATTGGCCTGAATAATGATGGAAATGATGGGATTTTTCTACAAAATCTTCCCATATGTTCCACCATAATCCCACTGGCTTCTTTTTTAAGGAATCAGACCTATAGAAGTTATACTAGAAAGGAACAAAATCTAGAGCATTACTAAGCCTGATAATTTAATCAGAATTTTAATAAGCTCAGAATAAATAGTTTTCTGTGACATGAATGACAAGAAAGCAAGACAGCTCTCTTACTTTCAATATTAGACTCTTAGTAGAATTTGCAATTAGTCAGTAATGGACAAGATATTAGAATAAATACATGGCCTTCCACTGATTACACTGAGCTTCCACGGCAGTTCCCACTAATCTTTTTGGATAAAAATTCCCATTTATATATTTCAAAGGAGAACTGAGCTCCAAATTACTCACACCAAATATTAACAGAAATCTTTGCTTAAGTTTCCCCCCCCCCAAATATCCCACATATATATGTAAAGAGACTTAACCATAAAAATAAAAAACAAAAACCAAACACACAAAAAAATTAAAAAGATAGAAAGTTCTCCTGAGTGAGACAAACCCCAGAGTCATCTTCCTTGTTTCTTCTTATTCTGGTTTTCTTAAAAAACTTCTTTCTTCTACATGTTATTCAACCTTCCATATGGTCTGTGGAATATGCACCTTTATGGCAAAAGTTACAATATTGAACTTACGTGACCCTGAGTCAGTCCTGACTACTGGACTTGAACATCCCAGAAAGTTTTACAGAGATTATGTAAGATCATGCTATCACATAAATGCTATAGGTTTTATACATGCCAGAAATATTGGCAATCCTGGCAAACTAAGGAAAAGCCCTCAGATAAGCCTGTTAATACCTACTCTGTATTGCTCTTCCATCCAAATGACTGCTGTACCTGCGGGCACTTAGGACACAAGGGCCAAAGTGACAAATCCTTTTCTGAGAGTCAGCTTTGGAAATGTTATCTAAATGTTGGGCAGCATTTACTGCTGAAGAACTTCAACATCACCCCTATGTGTGAACCTCACCAGGAGGATCCCAGCAAAGAGCTCAGAGTCAGAAATTATTCAGGTTTTGCACCAGGTTCTCCCAAGGTCACATATGAAGCGTTTACTGTGAATAAGAGCTGTGAACAAGTCTATGGGACCTGATGAGATGCATCCCAGAGTCCTGAGGGAATTGGCTGATGTAGTTGTCAGGCCACTCTCCCTGATATTTGAAAAGTCCTGGAAGTCAAGTGAAGTCCCTGGTGACTGGAAAAACGGAAGCATCACTCCTATTTTTAAAAAGGCTTGAAATGAGCACCCTGGGAACCACTGAGCCATCAGCTTCACCTCTATGCCTGGGAACAGATCCTCTCAGCAGCTCTGCTAAGGCACAGTGGGAACAGGGAGGCAATTTTGGAAGGACAAGTCGGTTTCACCAGGGGCAGGTGCTGCCTGACCAACCCAGTGGCTTCCTCCAATGGAGTACCTGCATCAGTGGTTGCCTTCAGGAGAGACAGAGACAATCCCACAACTGCCTTTGTTGCTAATTATACACTTTTCAGATCTGCATCAAGCAAGGGCATTATCTCACTCTGTGCCCTGCTTTACCCTTTACCCTGAAGAATTTGCTGTGGCCAAACTGAATTAAATTATGCAGTTAGAACTGGCTAAATGTGTAAGTGTTTTTACATCATGTAAAACATGGCAGGCATTTCCTTGGTCAAAGTTCACTTTGGCCAAGATGTTTAGGAATAACATGGCAAGAAGAGCAAAGAATATTCAGAATAAGCTAGAGCCAAAATCTCTCAGCACTGTTATACACAGTGAAAGTTTGGTGAATCAGAAGGGAAAATACACCTGTGGTTGCAATTACAATGAGCCAAACTCTGAGAAATGTATATATTACATTCTGCTGTGAACAGCCAGGCTTGTGTGGGGTGGAAAGTCTGGGGGCAAAAAAAATTAAATATCTAAATCATCATGAAAGTCCCTCAGTGTGTAATTTGATGTCTGATCATAAGACATACTTAGGTCTCTCCCTATACTCCTGGAATTCACACATCACTGTCTTAATTTCTCACAGGCTATTTTCTTTATACGTATTTTCTATCCTGAGCCCTGTATTGCAGGGCCCTCTGGCTGAGAAGTATAGAATTGGACAGGCCTCCCTTCAGAGCATATCAAGATCATTCCTTAATTAGCTGGTGGATGCAATTTGATTTGAGAGCACAAAGTACTGGCTCTTTTTCAGGAGCTGAATGCCTTGTTCCTTGTCATACTAAGTCAAGATATCAGCCCCTGGTACCTGACCTGGCACTGATCAGTTTTACAGCCAAGGCAAATGCCTGCATGTAGACACACCCTCCTGGAAAAAATCCCCTGGAAATTGTGACGGCTGCTTCACGAGGACTCAGGACGTGGGAAAGAACACAGGCAAACCAGCCAAAAGCACAGTCTTAGAGTCATGGCAACAATAAACTCAAATCTTGAAAGATTTCTGAAAATTATCGGAAAAAAAGAAAAACACTTTTCTTTTCCTGTTAGTCTTGCCCAATACATTCATGTACACAGGTTCTGGGTATTTTCTTTCTCTTGCCTATTGACATATACCAATAAATCTATCTGTTACACATGTAATGTATTTAAAGCTCAGATCTAGATGAGTTTTCTCATGCAATATTTTTCTTCCAATATGTTAAAAAAAAAAAAGTTTTAATTTAGTCACGCTTCTTTTTTTTAGTTCACTTTTGAATCTGTTTGAGATTGGAGCTGATGCCAATTCTCCACAACATTCAGTTGTTTATTCCACAGCAAGTCACGCTGATAGAGATGCCAGCAGATGACTGAATTCCCAAGTTAAGCACAGCACTGGAGTAAAACATGGGGTCGGGCTGCCCTCTGCGGGCTGGGATCTGGATCTGGGACAAACTGTTTTGCAACATCTCACAGAAACTGATTAATGTGAGCACAGGATTTCTGCATCTGAACACCGAATTTTGACTTATGATATGCATGTAATGCCAATACAGCAATTGGCTCTCTGCTGTTGCTGGAGAGGAAGAAGGAAATGCAGACTGCAGGTGTCTGATGCAGCAGTCAAGCACTGCAGGTACAAACAACAGCTCAATATACATCACCTGGGAATACCTCGGAGACCCAGAGGATAACAGCTTCTGAACATAAAACCAGAGAAACGAAGTGCCTGGAAATGCTTCACTTGGCACATGAGCTGCCAGGCAGGAATCAAGTACAGCGTCTTACACACCACTCCAAGATCTAATCAGGAACAGGTTCCTTTCTATTAGGTATATTACAGACACTGGTCTGCTTACTTCAGCATTTCACAACATGAGGCCTGAATGTCAAACTAGTCCAAAGCAGCCTGAGGCAAGAGAACAGGGATTTGCAACAGAAATATTCCTACATGACGCTGGGTCTACTACAGACTTCATTTTCTTTGCTCATTGTCAGTAGTGCCTCCAGCTCAGTTCCCTAAAGGCTTCATCCAAGTACAGACACTCGTTCCTACAGGGCTGATGACTCAGAAAGGAATTACAAAGGATTGAGCTGTATATACTTCTGGAAATGGAGCTATACTCTTTGGCTCAGAGTATAGCTTCTGAACATGAAATTCCAACAGGAAGTGTTCAGTTGGTTCCCTCTACCCTCACCCACAGGTAAAATAATGCAGTGTTGATATCCATGGTCACTCTCCCCTCTGTGGGAACCACAGGAGAATTCAGGTAGTTGTCAAGAAGGGCCACTCTTTAACTACAGGACCCATCTTAAATTCATCGGGATTTAGTTGTTATAAACATGACACAAATATCACGTGGGATGTGACAGCCACAGGGGTTTTCAATGTCCTTGTAAACTCAAACCAGTCCTGTAGCTTCAAACAACACAGAGAGCCAAGCAGGACAGGAGAACTGCTAAGATGATGGGCTGTCAGGCTGTCAGAGCTTTTACAAGCCAAGTAACAGGCAGCCCTTAAGCACGGAGGTAACATCGCTCGCTGGCATCCCAATTCCTTCTATACGGGACGCACAGGGTTATTTTTTCCCCAAAAATAGACTCTGAGGGATCCGCTGAATCCGCCTGCTTTGTGTCCCAGGGTGAAGCCCGGTCAGCTGCGCCCTCTGCTGTCTAGAGCTGGAACTGGCGGGAGGCAGCGGCCCCCTCCCGCTGTTCACTGGGAACATCGCTGGAATTCTCTCCTGCAACTTTATGGCTAGCGAACGCTGGAGCGCGTTGTGGCACTAGAGTTCGGGCCTGCCTAGATAATTGTGCTATCAATAATTTAAAATTAATCACGAAGCCACTACCGAGTGCCTTGCATCATAAATATTTTAGAGACTTGCTTCAAAATTAAGATGTTTTACAATGCCAAAATTTAATGTCAGGCTCCATGAGAGATTTCAATTATACCTCAGGACAAAGATACGTGAATTTAAATTGTGACAAAAACCTGCTTTTAATTGTGGACAGATGAGAAAGAGCTCTGCTTAAAGCTTCTATACTTGCATAGCAGTAATGTGCCTGAATTAATTTGCATAACTCATACGGACTATCAAGATCAGCTTTTGCTTATGATTAAACAGATTATCTGACAACATTTTAGGGATTAGCAGATTACAGTCCTTAATCCAAAGATGTAAGTAACAATGAAATCTTATTATGCATTAGAAAACAAACAATGCAGTCAGAGTTGATCTGAAAATCACTCAGAAATCTCTTAGTAGCGTCAAGGCTAAGCACCTAAATTTTTCCCAGAAACACATGCTGGTTTCCAGACTTCCATCTCTGCAAGTACTCAGATGAAAGATTGAGGGAATCAATTTATAGCATGTAGACCACTTAATTTTTTCCCAGCATTTTAGGGCAAAATCCAGTTTTATGTTTATTTATACCACACTTAGACCCCTGCATGTATTACAGTTGCAATATAGCATAAACCCAGTAGTTTATCTTTAATCTCTTTGCTTCAGCTTCCACTACCATGAGGAAAAGTATCCTTGTGCTCCTGCCAGCCTGCAGACTGCAGTGAAATTTGCTAAGCTCTAACTGATCACATCTGAGTGTATTTTATCTGCTTTCAATAATTTATGATATGCTAGCACTTGGAGATACTGGCAGAACACCCATATATTTAGTTATAGAGGAAAGACTGGATTTTAATGCTTCCACTGGAATAGAAATATTTGCGGAAAACGTGATGCGATGGGAAAAGAAATGTCACATTTCACTGACAACATGTACTTCTGACCTCCTCGAGGTCTCCTTTACAAGCCATTACATAAGGTAAGGCAAGGAGTATAACTGAAGCACAAACAAGGAGTAGCTGCTGGGCAGGCAGCATTTGCCCAGTGTTGTGTCCTCCACAGCAGCAATGAGTGCTGGTGTCAGGAGACACTTGCAGAAGTGACAGGTAAAGCACTCAGACAAAAGATGAACGACGGGGAAGTTTGAAACCCAGCAGAAGACAAATGAATGCCTCCACAGAAGGAGCAGATGTGCAGATGTGGAACAGAATGCACAGGCCAGGAAACGCCTGGAAATGGGATTTATGAAATACTGCATGAGCTGATTACATGGAGCTGGTAGCAAATCAGCAAGGAGGGAGGTGATGTATGCAGCTGAGAGCACAGGACCAGGAAATTCATGACAGAAAATGACTTCAATTCCACTGCATGCTCTTCAGTATGCAATACACAGCATGCTTGCTTGCTGTAATAAAGCCCAGCATCAGAAAGGTTCTATCAGAAAAATGATGTTAAATATCTCCTCCAGAATATCAACAAATATTTGGCATAGCTCTAACAGGAAAATTTTCATCCTAGGGTAAAAAAATTCACCAAATCCTCAGGCTCTCTGAAGCAAAAGTCCAGACTGCAGAAACTTCTTCTGTAATGTAGACAAATGCATCCATTAGACACTGGCCTGGTGCCATCAATCCAAACAGCAGAGAGATTTTCAGATAGAAAGGCCAGCACATTATCTCACTGTCACACACCATCTCAATTGATTTAATTTAGACAATTTCATTAATTTGTTGGAAAGAAGAAAGTTCCCAAAAGCTCTATCAATTAGAACAGTCTCACTTCCATGCTTTCACTTCTCACATTCAAGCAAAACACTAACTCACTGCATGTACTAAAAACTACCTTGCCAAAAAAAAAAAAAAAAGCAACAACCCCAAGCCAGCAGAACTGTGAGCAGCATTTGTGTTTATTTCAGTGGAAACAATAACAAGCATGAGCAGGTGAAGGTGTATTATTGCACATGGCATGACAATGGTAGCCCATCCATAACTGCATCGTCTCCAATTGAATCATCCCCAATGAGAACAAGAAGCATCCAAACAAAATGTAACCTCAGCTGCGTTCTTCTGCGCTGACACTGGTGAAATAATTTTTCCATTAGTTTCCAGTGATTTGCATTACTACTGGTTTGTCAGTATTTATCCAATACTCCCAGAAGTGAGAAATACATACATATGGTTGAGAAATTGGAGACTACTTTGAAAGATGATTAAAAAAATTCATCTACAATTTGCAAGACATACAAGCACCAAAGGCTGGATTGTGCACTGTGGCTACAAATTCAAGCCCAACCTATTGGCTGTTAAATGCAGGGTTATATGCAGACACTCAATTTGTTTCATAAGCTTAGGAACAATCATTTACGTGTAATAATTTCTTTTTTTCCTTTACTGCAAGGCATTTCACATTGAGAAGTCCTAATAAGAAGTCACTTTCACAAGCAAAATCTTCATTTCAACCACAATGAACTGTTCTGTTTAAATAATAATGCGTTTATACACATCAGTCACTCTTAGAATAATAAAAGGCCCTCAAGCATTACAAAAGCTTTACCTCACCATCTGTGATTCTGTGATTTATGATTTCATAAATTGTTAAGTACAATTAGGAATACTCTCACAGTTATAAAACTGTCTCTTTTTATATCTTCATGATATCTTACTGTTTCTTTATTCATTTTGCTGCTCAGAGATGGGAAAGCCCAGGCACATTCAAAAGACATTTTTGCAGGAAAAAACAGATTGCAAGAGCATCTTAAATTACCCTGTTCTCTTAGACACTTTAACCAAGTACATGTGCCTTATATTCACATTTTCTTCAGAAAGGGTGCAGGCTCCAAAATGGTGTCTGTGGTGAGAAAATGGGAAGGTCCCCATTAACAAAACAGCATCACATTGATGGGAGGAAAGTTGTACCACTACTCAGCCTCCTTGCTGACATGTTTGCATTAATTCCTACAACTCTTTTTTTTTTTAATGAAAGCAATACAAACCTTAAAGAAAAACCATATAAGCAGGCTGAATGTAGCCCCTCAACTGCATGTATAGTATAAAAATACTAATATAATTAAAAATAAATATTAATATCACATATTAAAGTATACATAATTAATACTCTGAATGTATTGCAAACCTATAGTAGATTCCATTTAAATTCATCTGAAGAAGGGTTTGTCTCCTAGAGCACACTTAAAAAGGACAATAGAACTTTTAATGTTAAATCATAGAAGATAGGCAGGCACCTTCCAAATGCAGCACCTGTCCAGTTAATACTCACCTAAACACTGAGATGCTTCATCATATGACAACCCACATAGAAAATTTACATTTCTTGGGAACATCTATAGAATATAACTTGACAAAATGAGAATAAGCAGATTTAAAAAAACCCAACATAATTACCTTTTAAATTAATATTGACATATCTGGACTTCTGGATTTCGAGAAGGAAATAGCTCTGCTTCTTAACAACTGCAACAAAGGTATCTAGTATTTACTTCCATGGAGTACTTGGGCTCTAGCTCTATGCATTCCTGCAAAGCACAGGGGTAGTAACAGCAATCAGTACAGCAGAATCATTAGTAAGACTTCATCACAGCATCAAGTCATAGTCAGGCTTCCCAGATGACACAACTTAAAGAGCAGTTGAACAGTAGTTTTGTCCTGTCTTTTGATTCATCTCTCTCTGCTTGCTCCTAGCATATGAGGAAGCTGGTGTTCATTCAGTTCCAAAAATTAATGTGAAAGCTTTTCTTCATTTGGTACTACAGGTTCTCCTCCCTTTCCCATACTGGTCCATCACTGTCCCAACATTTTACTCTATTACCCAGTGCCAAAGAAATCCCGTTCTCCTATTTAAATTTGCACGGTGTCCAAACATTTTCCCAAAACATCATACTGCTTGCCAGCTACACCTGCAACTTCTGCTCACCCCACTTTACCTCTGCTTTTCCTGTGGCACTGCAAAATGGGAGGCATGATCTTTTTCTCTGAAGTGTTTGATTCGGAGGTCAAATAAAGCCCTCTCTGTCTCCTCCTCTCTGTGTGGGAAAAAACCCAACAAACAAACAGTGAAATGGGCAATGTGCACATTGCCACAAGCCCTCTCAGATGTGGTACCCTGCAAAGACCATGCCACCCACTCCACCAGCCTCTCACCCAGCAGCAACAAGATAAGATCATTTAAGGTTAGAAAAGACCTCCAAGATTGTCAAGTACCAACCTTTGACCTAATGCCACCATGCCCGCTAAACCATATTGCAAAGTGCCACATCCATTCATTTTTTGAAGACTTTCAGGGATGGTGATTTCACCGCTTGTCACTGACTTTCTGAGCTCATCATCCTTACACTGCTTTGTGAAGAGTTATTTCCTTGTGGATCTCACTGTCCCTGTGGATGATGACAGACCCAAAATGTGCCAGCAGACAGCAGACTGAGCCTTTTGCCATATGTGCCAGGTCTGCTCCATATCCATGCCATGCCTGCAGTAGGGTTGAGGCAGCTGTCTCCCCACCCTCACAATTCTGAAGGACCCCAGAGACCTTGTGAGAGCCTGATAGCAGCCTCTGGGCACAGGGACACCCCTTCCCCTCACCTGAGACAGTGTGTGCCCAGGTGGGCAAGAAGGCCAGTGGCATCCTGGCCTATCTCAGGAACAGTGTGGCCAGCAGGACCAGGGAAGTGATTGTCCTTCTGTACTGAGTACTAGTGAGGCCACACTTCGAGTGCTGTGTCCAGTTCTGGGCCCCTCAATTCAGGAAGGGCATTGAGGTGCTGGAATTAGTCCAGGGAAGGGCAAAGAAACTGGGGAAGGGCCTGGAGCGCATGTCCTGTGAGGAGTGGCTGAGGGCATGGGGGCTGTTTAGCCTGGAGAAAAGAAGGCTTATGGAGGACCTTACCATTCTCTACAACTCCCTGGCAGAAGGTTGTAGCCAGGTTGGGATCAGGCTCTGCTCCCAGGCAACCAGTGACAGAAGAGGATATAGTTTTAAGCTGTGCCAGGGGAGGTTTGGGTTGGCCATTAGAAAGAATTTCTTCACACAGAGGGAGAGGGAGATTAGACATTGGAATAGACTGTGCAGGGAGGCGGTGGTGTAACCATCCCTGGAGGTGTTTAAGGGAAAACTGGACACTGTCTGGTTGAAATGGTGGTGTTCGGTCGTAGGTTGGACGCGATGATCTCCAAGGTCTTTTCCAGCCTAAGTGATTCTGTGACTGTGATTCACTTCCCTGCCCAGGAGTTGCCCGCAGAAGCGGGAGGCTGGCTTGGCACGGCAGTGTCCCGCTCGCAGCCCGGCACTGTCCCTCTCACAGCCGGGCAGTGTCCCGCTCGCAGCCGGGCAGTGTCCCGCCCCGCCCGCACCCCGGGGCCGGCCCAAGCGGCCCGGCCGGGCGGGAACGCAGCACTCCCGGCTGGCAGCGCCCGAGGCCGGGCGGAGCGGAGCGGGGCGGGCAGAGCCGGGCCGAGCTGCG
>VYZT01032085.1:94838-172618 GCA_013400735.1 Pomatostomus ruficeps | reverse complement strand
GAGGCTGCAGCCCGGGCGGCCCCGGCACGGCCTCCGGCTGTCACCGCCGGGCACTGCCGGCCCCGGTGCCCCGCGCCGGGCCTGAGGGCAGCCCTGGCCCGGCCCTCGCCCGGCCCTTGTCCGGCTGTCTCAGCGAGACAAACAATAAAGGAGGGGAATCAGGAAACTCCCCAGGATTTCCATCTCGTCGTGACCAGCAGACAATAGTCGCCGTCTCCGGTGCTTCTGCGGGATGTTGTCAGTTCCAAAGCGACGTTTTCCATCCCCGGTTTATTTTGTGATTGTGTCGGGTGGTCAGGTTGGCTCACCACCCGACAACCGTGTGTGCAGCCAGGTTCCCTCCCGGGGGCTCGCACAGCTGAGCTGGGCAGAGGAAACGGGGCCTGTTCGCGAGCTGCCATTGCTGCAGGCCGCGTTCGGCTCTGCCTGGCCACACCATTTATTTTCTGCTTTGCACTGAGGCGGGGTCCTGGTAGTAATTCCCTGCCTTTCAGCGCCTCTCCCAGTAAGCCAGCACACCTAGGAGACTTGAGTGTGAAGAGCTGCTAAAAATTGACAGTGAAATACTGAAGGTGGAAAGTGAAGAAAAATTGTTCAAATGGTTGAAAAAAGATCTTGCAGGCCAAATCCAAGTGATTGAAATAAGAGCCTGCATGACAAATCCTGCTTCATCTGAGGGGCAGCCTTTGTGCATTAATGTATGCTTTGGTGCTGCACTTGAGCATATGCCTGTCTTTATGTGAGCCTGTAGTTCTGCAGGAATATTCAGGTTTAAAAGTTAAGCATGTATTCATTAATTGCAGGTTGCTAGTTTGCTCTTTTAGTGGTGTAGTGGCATTTGGAAAGAAATGTTTTAAATGAGGATGAAATGTTTTATTTGAAAACATTCTGACCACATGTGAATGCCTTCAATAGACAGTGCTTTCATTGGAGAGGAGACAGAAATTAGTGCCTGCCTGACTAAAGAAAGCTTGTTGTGGTGAGCTGTGCCACATTTTGAATAACAGAAATGAGAGTGGATAACTGAGAGATGCAGGAGTGGAGGAGAAGGTAGTCTTTCAGGCCTACCAATCTGAGATATAATAGAAATTATTCTTAGAAGAGTGTTTATGTTATTGATGTGTGCAAAAAATAAAGAACTGCATTTATTTACAATCCGATAAAAAAATGAGAAAAATGAATGAGCTGAATGGAAAAGGAGAAAAGTTGAGATAGTAGGGACTAGATGCTCTTTTTTGATTAAAAAAAACCCCAAAGCAAAATACAGAAACAGATTGATACCATCATTTTGCAAGTGAGTGCTATCAAATAACATGCTGTTTGTCCTTGCTCAACTCTGGTGTCCCTTTTAGAATTGCTTCACCCTTCTACCACTACCATGGTGGATCTCCTGATAAATACTGCACTATTGCATTTACAGGGTTATGACAAATGCTAAGCACCACACACTAGGAATGAAAATGAAACATGGAATTGCAAAAGCCAGAAGATGCTAAGAATGTTTCTTACTTTATAAGGTTGACTCACTAATAAAAAGGCAGAACAGAGAAATATGAATTTTTAACCAGTTTGGGGTCTGTATGTGGCTTTAAGTTGTTTCATTCTCCCTGTGGTAAAAAGATGTGGTCTGCTTAGCTTTGCTATGGGGAAAATGAAAATTGTTGTAATTCCTAAATATTAGCTAAGACCACTTTGATGCTGCCTGCTGTTTTCAGAACCAAGAGAGTTCCAAACATCATTTTTGCTTGCTCTTTTTGCTGGGGAGCAAATGTAGCTTGGGCAGCCTCAAGTGGATTCTTAACCCTGAATATCAGCAGTAGAACAAGTAATTAAGATACCAGTTTTCAAAGGTTTGGTGTACCTATCCCAAAGCAGGTAGAGTTGCAGCTGTAGTTTCCAGCTGAGCTGGACACTTAAATGCACTTGAAGAGCCTGGGTTTAGCTTTCACGGGTGGGACTTGTTTAAATCAGAGTGGTTTGGGTAGCCCTTCTGCCCTGGCCTTTCTCCTGCACATCACTTATATAATGCTCCTGCCCTGCCTCTGAGCCCACAGGCCTGCAGGCTTTGGAGAGATGCATTTAAACAGTAAGAGTTCCTGTGCTATTAGATAATCGTTGTTATCTTACCCTCAATATGCCATCCCTCTGAACTCTGAC
This sequence comes from Pomatostomus ruficeps, assembly GCA_013400735.1. NCBI lineage: Eukaryota > Metazoa > Chordata > Aves > Passeriformes > Timaliidae > Pomatostomus > Pomatostomus ruficeps. The sequence continues at coordinate 170,461 of VYZT01032085.1, read as the reverse complement.
AAGGAGTTCCAAAGGTTGACAGTCTGATAGACATGGCAGTATTTGCCTTTGATTTGTTGTGAGTGTATCACTCTTGGATTGACTGCCCTTGTGACTGGACTGTGCTGAGGCAAACATAAGGGATCAGTTGCTCTTTACTAAGGGTTTTTCTTACCAAGGTTTTTTCCCAGAGAGGTTGTGGTGGTGTTCAAGACTAGCCTGCATGGGCTGTAAAACAACCTGGCCTAGTAGGAAATTTCCTGCCCATGGCAGTGGGGTTGAAACTAGGTGATCTTTTAAGGCCCCTTCCAACCCAGACCTGTCTATGATTCTATGATTCTGCATGAATAACTCAAAACTTTCAGTCTTGTCTGCCTAAATTGCCCAAGTGTTCGAAACATATTCCTGATTTTCATTACAATTGAATTGTGGTTTTTTGCCACCTCTTACCTTATGTCAATCCTCCCAATATTTTATATATTTTTTCCGTCTTTGGATTTCTCTGCAGCATCCAAATGAGCAAGCACCACTGTGTTACTCTGCCAACAGAGCATCTTTAAATTGAGTCAGATGTATTGGTGAGAGTGGTGGATGGGACTGCTGCCTTTGTTCTGTTACTTCAGGGCAGAATAGAAATGCTGTTACTTCATGGGGTTCATATTAAATCTGTGACAGTTTATATATGGTTTGTCCTCAAGATGTTTTCTCTTTGCTATGCATTTCTGATATACTTTCATCCCAAAGGGCTACCCATGAGCACTACATTGTCAGCAGCAACAAAATGTAGTGTACAATAACAAAGCAGCTAGTTAGACAGATTTTTCTCTTATCTTGTGCTCTTCACTCATGTTTCCCTAGACTAAATAGCTTGTCTGTAAAGTGGCCACTCAGTGTTCAAAGGAGTTTCGTCTGTGTTTGATTTGGACTTTTGGATGTTTCACCTGAGTAGTCAGTGCAAAGGGATGTTTTTGAGCTGTGTACCTTGCAAGAAAAATATAATTTTGGTCGTTTTGAATTTTGCAATTTGCTGTCAAAGAGGAATGTTTGTATCACTCAATTGAATGAATTACGATTTTGGTGTCTGCAGCACATTCTTGAGACTCCCTCTCTACCAGCCTGTTATTCCACTGTACCTCTTACACTGGTACATTACCGTACTTTCAAGTAGCTTCTGTTCATATTTTGAGGCAAAACTCAGCTTTGAAAGAAACCAAGTCACTTGGTAGAGGCAGTGCTCCAAAATCATGAACTGCATAACTGATCAGAACAGAATTTATTCCTCTTGAACCCACTTAATTTGATGTAATGACCTTACATTCCTCGTTGTTTTAATGTTGTGCTGGTATTAACAAATTAGCTGACAAAATTTAATGCATGGCATGCAAGCATGTGCAATCTTAATTTTATATGTGAGAGCAGTGGCCATTATAAACTCTGTGCATTCATCAACTGAAGATCAAGTAAACCTTCAAGCATTAATCCCTTTTCACATTTTCTCTCAGACCATTCACACTGGTACAGTAGTAAGACTGAATAAAAACATCAAGTGACTGTGTCAGGGCAGTGTGCATGCACTTCCCCTTCCTTTCTCTTTGACCCAGTTTCTGCTCTCTTTTTTTACTTTGGCCTCTGACCAGACAGTACCTGTTACTTTCTTATACAATGTTCTCTTTACTTTGTGAACTTGTCCAAAAGATATTGAGGCATATCACTAGCTTCTGATGTTTCCATCCTTTCCAGTATTGAATTGCACTTCTGAAAAACATACATTAAAAATATGACAATGATTTTTACATGCACAAAAGATTTGCTGTTAAATACTGCATATGTATAAGTTTCTTTGCTCTTTATGTTGGTTTTTTTTTTCCCTTGCCTAAACACGAATTCTAAATGCTTTGGAAAATGACGTGGAATTGTATTTTGAACAGGTTTTGTCATGAGCAGACTGTAGTTGTGGTCAAAGATCTGTCGCTCTCCTGAGAGCAGCACTTTTCCCGGCAGGAGTGGGCTTTGATCGTTAGTTAGGTATTGTTGCCACAATGATAAGGCAGCCTGTGTTAAGTTCAGCTCACTCCCAGGAAGCCCAGCTGCTGGAGCTGGGCACCACGTGGAGGATCGTGCTCATCAATGGCTGCTCCAGGGGCTGCAGTTCAGTGGTGTTCAGTGAATTTCAGCTGTTTCATGCACCAACACCTACACTGCAGGCTTGAAGGTTGTGGGGTTTTTCTTCCCCAGAGAAGGAGAACTTCACTTTGAGGTTAGGAATCACTAAGAACATATGTAATTACATCAAGGTTAATTACAGAGTCACAGAATATTTTGAGTTGGAAGGGGCCCACAGGGATCATTGAGTCCAGGTCTTAAGTGAATGACCCATACAGGGATCAAACCCACAACCTTGGTGTTATTAGCACCATGCTCTAACCAGCTGATGTAATGGTGAGAAATAACAGCATTTTTGAGGTAAGTCTGTCAAATTAGACAAGTAGCAGGAATTAATGGCCTTCGCAAGGAATTTTGGTTTGCTTCAGGATCTCTATACGGGTACCTTACACAATAGAGTGGTTATTCAGGCTGGCAACTGTAACATGTATTCCATCTCAGCTGATAGCTAATAATTCATCCTAAAATAGAAACTACAACCTCATACTAGTACTACCTGTCCTAGTAGGGTTAAAGACATCAGCCAAGTGTTATGGTTTCCTAATGCTTTCCAGTGCTTGGCTTTGTTTACATCTAAGTTGGTATCTTGGTCTTGGTCTTTACCTCGATTTTGTGTCTGAATAACAAAGTTAAGAGAACTACTTGGGGGTTTTTTGCTTTATTTTTGTTTGTTTGTTTGCTTGTTTTCTTGTGGGTTTTGGATCAGTAAAACACTTACCTCAGAATAATGTTGCTGGGGTTCCATCTCCAGTTGTTGGCAATGCTGGCAGTATGTTCCCAATAGGCTGCACAGCAAAGGTGTAAACACATGCTAATGGTATCTCTGTTTGCTATGACTGGCTCGCAGTCCTGATCAGAGAAGACTCTGAAATTACTGGGTATTTTAATTTGAAAGGGCAGGACCTGTCCCTGAATTATTTTTTCACCTCTGAGAAGAGTCCCTGGAGGCGTTTGTTGGGAGGGAGAATGTCTATATCCACAGTCCTCTCCCATGGCGGATAAATTATTGACAGCGCTGAGAAGTGAAATCCTTTTCCTGGCACTGCTCAGAGGCACTAAATTCATCTTGAGGCAGATGAGACGAGAAGTGGAGAGGAAAATCACATCAGCCAAGGATAAATCTTTAATGTTATCTATCATGTGTTATTTTGGAAATAGAGTGGTCTGAGAGGCCTGTATTCCTCAAAAGTTGTCTCTGGGTTATTCATCAGCTGGCGTTGAGGTTTTGATACAGCTTTTTTTTACAGAAATGATCATTACATTGCTTGAAATGCACATCTAGAGCAGCTAGTGTGACATACAGAGCACGATACACAATAACATACACTCAGTCTTCAGTTTGTTTGGTTATTCTTCTGAATTTCAATAACCTACTAAATGTCACAGTAAAATAAACTAGTTTTGTGCAGTGTGGAGCATTCAGATACTTACTCTGTGGTAGCTGCTGTGCTGATGTGCTGCTGTGAGTGCCCAGCCTGTCCGGGAGAGGATAAGCACTGTCAGTTTGATTTCCTAGTTGCCATTTCCAAGGGCACATTTCCACGCAGGATGCAGGTGGAGATAGTTGCCAAGCACCACTGCTTTTCCAGAGTCTTGCATTTCAAAGTCCTGTGTGCAAAGGGCCATTAACAATTAGCATTGCACTTAACTTGGCATGGCATGCTGGTCATATTCTGGGCTTTACAACTTTAGCAAGATAAATTTAAGTGTCATTAAATTCAAGGCAAAAAAAAGACTGATCTGGAAGACGGGTCCAGGGCTTTTTCAGAAACCAACACCACCCAGTAAAGACTATATGAGGCTATACTGTACTAGACTATTTATGAGCCCTGTGCTTGTGTTTGCCTAAAACCTGAGGCAATTCAGCACATTTTAGACCCTGTGGGGAGACACTAGAGAGCTCACTTCAGAGTTATTAGTCTCAAATGTGGTATCTGTAGCTCTTGGGGAGAAGACCGTCCATGGATACATTCAAAAGCCATCTGGACATGTTTCTGAGCAGCCTGCTCTAGGTGACCCAGCTGTTGGCAGGGGGGCTGGACCAGATGATCTCCAGAGGCCCCTTCCAACTTCAGCCCCTCTGAGGTTATGTGAAGGACTGGACTCCATAGCTGGTCAGGATGGTTCAACTCCTTACCCTTCCAAAATGGACATGCTAATTTGTACTTGGGATTCTTTCTGTTTGCCCACAGGGCTCATTGCTGCCATCCTGTCAAGTGATAATCCTGTATTTCAGGATAGCCTGTAAAAAAATGACTTGAGGACTTGACGGTCAAAAAAAAAAAACCAAGTCACAAGCAAGTAGGATTAGCCCTCAGTAATAACAGGTCCTCATGTGACCTATTGAATGGTTGAGGTTTTCTCTATAGGATTCCTGATTTTACCAGCGCAGAACATTTGTGGGCACAAATTCAGTGCTTGCCTCAGCTCTCCCTTTGGAGAACAGAGTGGTGAAATGATTGGGGTCCGTTTCTCACAAGCTCCCAGTGGTGTAATGGGCCACAGGCCACCTGTGTCTCAGTGGGGAAGGAGCAGGGCTGATGGTGACTGGGTGGGGGGCGGCATTTCCTTCTTTCATGGTGTTATTCCTGGATGCTGCTCACGCCCAGCCAGCCATCCCAGATTCCTTCAGAAAAAAGGAAACTTCTTTTCTTGCAGAAATGAAATAAGCAACATGGTTGTTTAAAAAAAAAAAGAACAACCTGCCAAGCTCTGGGTATGGGCCTAAAAATAAACAAACCAAAAATGTGCAAAAAAATAAAAAACAAACCCAACCTAAAAACTGAACAAAGATCTTTTAAAAGAAGTTGTGGCTAACAGGAAAAAAGTCATGACAAAAACTGGATGAAGCAACTAATTGGTATTTTTAAGGGAGCAGACGGAGAGAAGAGAACAGAGCGTACAGAGAAGGAAGAAGGCCTCAAGAGCAGATGTAAAAGAACATGATTTTTTCCTACAGAACAAAACTGTGGTCTAAACAATACAAACATACATTTCTAGTGCTGCTTTGCTGTAGGAGCAATTGCTTTTGTTGCTTCAAATAGATTGTCTGGTGATAGAGACATCACAGAGATTATTACTGATGTTTACAAGGCAGGCAGCATGGCACGGGCTCAGCCATGAATAATGAATGTAGTCCTAGTTAAAGGTAAGAGAGCAGAGAGTAACAATTGTAGCACTATCTGCAGCACTTTACTTCCAAGTATAAGATAAAATTCAATTTGATCTCTGCGCAGGTATGTACATTTCATTTCTAACTGTTTTTTGTTTGTTGTGGTTTTTTCCCCATAGCTCGCACCTTCCCTTCCATTACAAGAAGATTTTGTTTACCACTGGAAAGCAATCACCCATTACTACATAGAGACCTCAGGTAAAAGAAGAAAGCACTCCGGGTTTGCCTTTTTATTGTGGAAACTAGAATGCACAATTTCAGTGTTTTTTAAAAGTAAAGAGTAAGAAGTACTAGAATAAGTCATGTCTTTAATCGAAATACCGACAATAATAACTAGTAATTAAAAATATAATGTATTTCCATCCCTCAAAAGTAGACTTGAAAAATGGTTGAAGTCTTGTTTCCTGAGCACCACTAGAGAACTGCACCTTTTTACATGTGACCCAGTTTCTGCCTTCACATACTCTGTTTAATCTAAACAGACAGCTGCAGAAATGCAGTCCCTGCTGTTAACATTTCTATTGCTTTGCATCAGGGATTTTCTTTTTCTTTGCACGATTTTAACAAAAGTAATTTTGTGGTCATAGATTTTACCAGACATAGATGGATTCTGTGTACTCAGTATTAGTTACTTTTGCTTTAGTGTCTTGTCTCAATGTAAAGTATTTCAATAGCATAGAAAACAAGCTTTGTTAAACCTTACTCACATGTTATTCTGCTCTTCTAAAAAATTGATATTATGATGAAATATGGCTGTAGTTGCTTTTTCTTAAACTCTTCCCTGGGTTTTTTTGGTTCTTTTTTTTTTTTTTGGCAACAATTATGCAGCATGTAAATTTTTAATTTTGCACCTAGTTATGAAACAATTATGTTTTAAAAGTGAATGTTGCCATGCTTTCCTCAAACATATGCATTCTGCACTTCTGCTGGAAGAGCTGTTAATCTGTGTTTGTGTCTGATGATCTTGTTTATATCAATATTTACTCGTACAAGCTGCAATGTGACCCTGGGTTCTAAATACCCATCTCTTGGAACACTATGTGATGTTTCCAAAGGTGGAAGTGACAGGGTGGCAGGGAAAACTGACACCTGCAGTGACGTGGTGCAGAATAAAAGCTGACCTCTCTCCCAGAGCTTCAGAAGTCTTTTGAAAAACAAGTTTCCACTCAGTGGATTTATTTCTGTCCTCTCCAGTAGGAGCAAAATTATGTGTAGGAAATTCAAGCAAAACACTCCAGGCTAACTGGAGGTTGTGGCAGAGACCAAAATCACTCTGACATGGCAGTTTCCCTGTGTGATCTCATTGCCAGTTGCATGCAAGTGACAAGTTATTTTTAGATCATTGAGTAAACAGTAGTAACCATTTCCCTAGGATAGTTGTTCAAGTAGAATTTAGCTGAAAAAAATAAAAGAGGAAAATCGTCATGTGTGGGTATGTTCTACAACATGTGAATTCCAGCTCCCACTGCCAGTGGCATAAATCCACTGCAGTTTCATGACTTTAATATAATAAAATCAACATCTCACCCTTTCCTTCATAAAGTTTGGCAGAATTCTATTGCAATGCAGAAAGTACAAAAGAGACATTTAAAAGCTTTTGAAGAATAAACAGCATAGAGTTTGAATTTTCTTGGTTATCAGCAGAAAAGCCATTTATTTAGTTATCCAATTTATAAAGGAACTGATCAGCTGCAAATTAAGCTGATGTTAGAGGCCATTCATAGATTCAAGAATCCTGTATGAGGGGTCAAAGAGGGAGTTATAAGACCTAGTGGATATTAACCAGAAGGTTGAGAGTTGTACCTTTCTATCCCTTAGCTTGCTCTCTTGGCAGCAGTTTTCCTTTTCTGACTATGTAATTAATGCATGTTTTGAATTTTGGCACTTCACCTTTTCCCCATTGCAAGGTCAGATATCTGCCTAACGCATATTCCAGTGTACATGTTCAGATACAGTTCTGAAAATTTTATTTAAGATATGTTAAAAACTTGCACTGTGTATAAGATTCTTTAAATGGGTGTCATGTTTATAAGTCTTAAATTTGGAACTGAACTTAAAAATGAGGAGAATTTTTAAATCATTCTTAATTGCCTGTTTCTTTTATTTAGATGACAAAGCTCCTGTGACTGATACAAACATTCCTTCTCACCTGGAACAGATGTTGGATATTCTAGTTCAAGAAGAAAACGAGAGGGAATCGGGTGAAACAGGACCGTGTATGGAATATTTGCTACATCACAAGATTTTGGAGACACTCTACACACTAGGAAAAGCTGATGTATGTATTTCTCAGCAGAGCAGATCATCTGTTGTGGGAGCTCCTCGTTGTAATAGAGACTGAAGTTCTACAGTAGGTGGTAGTGTGGGACACTGAACTCCAACAAAGGGCTGCTTGCTGATGTTACCAACACATTACAAATAACAGCTTCTTACAGGTGTGATCGGGGGAGACAACCCCTGAGGTGCTGGCTGGGACAGAACCCTGAGATCTGTTACTGCTCTGATAATGCTGATGGTGAAACTAGAAGTAGGAGAAACCTTTTTCTTCAGTCTAGAGTTTTTCTGGCTTCTAAAGACAGTGCTATCCCTCTCTGTCCTTTGTTAAATGTTGGGAGATTATTGGGTGAAAAATGCTGTGTTAAATACAAATCTTTGATTAATTTTACTGAGTGTGTTGAGTTATTGCTCAGAAAGACTTTCATATCAGAAAGTATTAATTTAAGTTGATCCCCAGACAGCTTCCATGCCTTGGCAGTGTTGTCTGGTTCTTCATGTCTGGTTTGGGGCACACATGAAGTTACCTTCACGGTCTTGGTCCACCCTTGTTGCTGTCTTTCTTGGCAGACTTCTGAGCTAAAATGTGTGAGTTTGGATGGATCACGGGGTGAATGAGTTTGGCAGCCCTTGTGCAGGAATGTTTTGTGTGACAGTGCGGATGCAGTTAGGGAGGCGTGGTGTATCCTGTTCCAAGGATAAATGGAGCTCTCCGGGGTTTTCTTCTCAGTCAGTCTTTCACACATTGCCATGAGTTTTAATCAATTTCACATAAATAGGCAGCGCAGGACAGGGGCTGTCTGAACCTGAGACGTTCCTTGCTCTGGAAGAACCCGAGATCTGCCGTACCTGTTACTGTACCAGCTGACCCACAGTCAGGCTAAAATACCTGCTCCAGCTGGGCCTAAAACCACAGCACTGCTGTATTAAAGATACTTGCTCAGAATTATACAGCTCCTTCAGTGATCTATAAATGTTGTCAAGAAACCAAGCTGAAGTGGTGACATATGTGAAGTGGGTAATTAGGAGTGTGTTTCTAAGAGTTGAGAGAAGTCATTCTGTACTCATACAAATACGTCTGTACAGGCAATTCTTGTACAGCCTGTCTTTACACTTTGCCACTTGTGAGTTGATACATCTGAAGTAAGCACACAGTTCAGTGCTTGCAAGATGTTGCAAAGATCTGGTGCAAAATGAATGGTTCCCTTTCACAGCAATCAGTTAGACTTACTGCATTAGTGTGGATGTGCCCTGATGGTACCTGTTTTGCCATTCTGTTCAAAGGATTGCTTGACAACTCAGCAATGATTAGGGATTGATAATCTAGAGATAATCACTTAGAAAGGAGAGCCAGGTTAGGCTGTTGCCACTCAGCTCCATTCAGCTGCGCAGTGAACCAGATGAGGGAAATTATGTGGGTTAAAATTAACAGCATTTATGAACATGATACAACATGCTAGTTTGGGGGACTTTAGCTAGAAACAAAGGTACATAAAGGCCCACAAGACACCAGATCTCCTGGAGACAGGAAAGTCCTTTCATGTGATGTGGTGCGTGAGGGACAGTAGAAGAAGGGTCTGCATGTTCCACAGATATTTGTGATTTATATTCTGCTCAGGGAAAGCAACAGCTTTCTCTTGTCCTGGACCATCTGCACATTTATAAACGCTTTAGCTGGCTAAGGTTAATTGCTCATGACTTTAAGAAACCTTCTGTAGGTATTAAGATTTTTATGGTTTATCATTCTGTATTTGTATGTACTGACTCACTGAATTGCTGGAATTTGTGGCACAGTACCTTAAAAGACATCTGACCTGTGGCAAATTAATTCCGAGTTAATTTCCCCTTATCACTGTAATGATACGGAATATTTTCTGGAAAAATTGGTAGAAGTTTGCCCTGGAGCAATTAACTGAAAGTATGAATAATTTGAAAGAGAAAACAGTAATGAGATGCAACATTTTTTATTGATCTGTTAATATTGATAAAAGTAATATGTTAACAGATGATGTTTTAAAAAGACTTTTGGTTAGATTATTTCTCTTTAATTAGCCATTCTGAGTGACAAATTTACATCTGTGTTTTTCTTCACGTTTATTATATTTTTGTTACTGTTCATCTGTTTTTGTTTCAGTGTCCTCCAGGAATGAAACAGCAAGTTCTGGCTTTTTATACAAAACTTCTTGGAAGAATACGGCAACCTCTTCTTCCCCACATAAATGTGCATAGACCAGTGCAGGTACTGTTCAGATTTTAAGTAAACTGCATTTTTGCATGACAGGTTCCTTTTATTCTGCTGTAGCCAATAGTACCTTTAATTCTTCCATTGTCAAGTGAATTAAAGAAACTGCTTGTGTTCCATATCAGTTTTAATGTGCTGATGATTAGAGCCTTGAAGTGCCACTGCAATGCAGGTCATAAATAATAAAGAAAACTTGGTTGTAGCAGTCTAAATCCAGAGCAAATGTTCCAGTCAATACTCATACATAATTGTAGTGTGTATATAAAAAAATAATTCAGTCTGTTATTCCTAGAAAAAGCAGTAACTTTCTGTCTTGTTTACTTTATGTGACAGAAATTAATCAGGCTGTGTGGTGAAGTTCTGGCAACACCAACAGAAAATGAAGAAATTCAGTTTCTCTGTATAGTATGTGCAAAGCTGAAACAGGATCCATACCTGGTCAACTTCTTCCTGGAGGTGAGTAAACCAATTCAAAACTTTTCAGGTGTATTTACTGTGTTGCGTACAAAATCTAGTGAGAACTGGAGGTGTCACAGTGTGATTCATACCTTAGTTTTCATTCCATCTGTGATTTTTTATCCTGTGATATTAGAAGTCTTGTTGTTTTGAATTTTTTTTTTCTTCCAGAGACTTTATACATCTGACTTCCACTAGAATTTCATTCAGGGCTCACAAATACACCTGCCCAAGGTCCTTTTCCTTGGCAGTGAAAGTGCCTTTCGCGTAGGGATAAGAATTGCAATGTAGAATACTGTGTGAGGAGACCTTGGCCTTCTTGTGTTGTTTTTGTCATGCCAATGAAGACCAAGGGACAGATTGCAGGGGGCACTGAAACCTTGCGAGTTGCTGGGTGTTGTGCAGGATTGGGCCCTTATTTGGTAGTGGCACATATGTTGTAGCTGCAGTGCCAGCTCACAGTCTACAATACAACACCATCTTCTCTCTAAGACAGCCAAGTATCCTTACTGCCTCCTTTCACATGTGGCATTATGAAATCAGAGTGGGAGGCTAAACAGTTTCTAGACTGACTTTATGTTCCTATTTAGAAGGAGCATTAAAAAAAAAATTGGTTTCTAAAAATCCATTTAGAAATGCCTTTTGCTCCCACTTTGCTTGTTTCCTATGGTGACACAGTCTCTATTAAGTTTGTAATACTTAGCTGAAAAATACTCCTTCAGGAATATTTTACAAGCTTTCCACAAACAGCAGAGGCTGCTAAACTGCAAAAAAATGTTATTTTCCATTAGGTATTAGTGATTATCATTTGCATGTCGGTAGTAAAGAATCCATCTTGAGTTTATTTTTACCTTAATTAAGTATTATCCTGATTGCCATTGTATCCACTGTAGTTGTAGAAGCAGCAGAAATGGTGTAAGGATTGAAAAGTTAGTGTTTAAACATTAGAAGCACTCAGAAGCAAACTACTGCATATATTACGTGCAGAATATGGTAGAATTCTAAACCAGGATTACTTTCAGTGTTATTTATGTAAGTTGTATAGTTTAAGACTCTTACACTCAAATAGTGCCCTTGCAATCAAACCTGAGAACTGCAGTCCATAAGAACCACAAGTATTTTGTCCCACATTATTAGTGTTCTTCCCCAAAACAGCAGGAGTCCAATATTAAAAAACAGACATGGAGAAACAGATGACTCCAAGTTTCAAAGGGATTTCTAGTTTCACAAAATGCTGGCTGTGGAGTTCAGGCAAGTTGGCAGACATTTCTTGTAGCTCCTGTTTCCTTCACAGCATTATTTTAGATGTTGTAGCCTAAAGCATTTGTCTTCACAACTTGTGATGGTTGTTTCCAGATGGGGTATGTGGGCTGCAGAATTGTGCTTTATTAGAATTGAATATTCTGGTTGTTCACATTTGGCCTCTTAGAGGTGCTGTTGTTGTGACTTGATCACTGTTTCAAATGCATGAAAGGGTGAATTTACAGAATTCTGTGGGTCATTTCCCTCTCCAGTCTCCAGCACTTCTAAGCTGAAATGCAGATGGATCTCTCCAAAGAGTGTTTGTATCTCCTAGTTTTGCTTCCTCCTTTGACTGTTTCTGATCAGTTTATGCAGGATTTTATGAACAAATAAAACTGAGTGTGCAAACCCAGGATTTCCTTTTTATGATTCCATACCAAATAGTTTATTGATAGAATGCTGTTTTATATTTTAAATTTTATATATAAATGAATAAATATATAAATATAAATTTATGTTTTAGTAAAATCTTTCCTGTATTGCTTAACCAATAAGGCTACGTGGCATAACAGTATCGCTTGGGCAAGTTATATCTGTTGTGGAAATAAAAACTTGAAGAACTTCATTCTGCTTTTTTAAATCTTTAAAAGCCCTGTGCTAATTTTATTTTGGCACTAATGTATTCCTGTTTTTTTAAACTGAGTTTTCTGTTTACTGAGACAAAAGGTATTCATTGTAATATTTGACTTATCACCTCCACCTCAGTTATATTTTAGGATAAACTTACCCTCATCTCACCTCATCCCATCTTAGGTGAGATACTCCTTGCAACTGATTATTTCCTGCAAAGGGACACTTAATTCTCAGTTTTTCAATTTCTGTTCTTGAGACCTTAAAAAAGTTCTAATATAGTAGCTAAAAAGTTGTACCTTCATTTTATAAAATGAACAATAGTTTCACTATTCAGTTCTGCCTCCAGTACTACAAATTAACAACTTTTTATTTCTCACCACAAATTAAGTAGAGATTCTCATCAGCTGTGAAACCATTTGGTTTTTTTGGTAGAACTCTTTTTAAATCTCTCAGAACTTAGACATGGCATCATCGTCTGTAGATTTTGAAAGTGATGGTTCCATATCACAAAAATACAAAAGTGTGTTTTTATATTATCTGCTCTCTGTTAATGCTGAATTCACAAGTACTTTGTTTAGAAAGCATTGAATGTGTGTTTTATGTAACCTTTTCTATTAGGTCATTCAGGATCCTGTTTTGCACCTTTGCAGGAGGCAGGTGAGCAGCTGAGCTGCAGAATTGCATGATTAGACAATAGGAAGCTTAAATACACACAAAAATTCTGCCTGTGCGTTGTTCAGTGTACAAACTGCTTTGTGTCACCTGCCAATGTGAGAGTAACGAGCTATGGACACCTTTCTAGGGGCATTTATACATTTATATGTGTTAGTTCTCTCATCACTGCCTTAGCTAAGTAAACAATGGCCTTTCAAATGGCAGAAGAATCCAGACATGAAGTAATAGGCCATTGTAAGATAAAATAAGTATTTTGTAGAATATTGCCTAGTTTTTGAAAAAAAAAGCTTCTCCCTTTAACAACCCTGCCTGCTGCTTGAGTGGTGCCAGCAACAGTGTAAAATCCAGGACTGAAATGCTGTCCCAGCCTTTATGTGCAAGGGTCACTGTTGTGATTCAGATCCTTCTGTGTATGGATGAAGAAGATGAGACAATATTGAAGGATTGCTCTGGGGATAGACAAACTCGGTTCAGGCGGACACATTTTTGTTGCTTTGCAGCCCTTATGTTTTTCACACTGTCAAAACAAACATATATTGAAGCAGTAATTTTTTTACTGCATTCAAAGATCATCCTTATTTTATAGCATGCAGTGTGCTGCTTTTACCACTGGTTTGCTTCTCCAGGGAATTGGTTCTGTGCGTGTGTCACAGTGCTCAGTGCAAATTCCCCACAATGAATGCACAGCAGTCGGGCAGGTGTTCACAGCAGCTCCCCAGTTTGCTACCTGACTGTCGTGTACTCAGTCCCTGCTGGTTTGTCTGTACTAAAATCCATTAACCCCAAATGGGTTAGTCTTTTAAATTATTAATGCTTGAGATATGTTTGTAATAAGTTTGGTGTTGTCATAGAGAAGGAAACCATTTGGATTTATAATCTCACTGCAGTTCTCATGTGAAAGAAATGTCTTGAGCTGCATTCTAATTTATGATTCCAATAAAGTATTCTTCACCAGCACTTGTGCCAGAAGAACACTGAATTCTTGCCTTTCTGTGAGTTTCTTGGTGGTACCACAGAGCACAAATTTAAATGTCTTTTTATGGAGACAGATTTATGGGAAGACAGATGGGTTGCCTTTTTTCAGGCAAAGTAGAGATGCTTTGGAGCTTCTGGGAAGGTTCTCTGTGACCTCTTAGAGTATCCAGTGTCCAATGCTAGCTTCTAATATCTTCTGTCCATTCAATTTACTCAGTTTTTTCTTCTTGAGAAACACAATCTGAGAGTACTCTGCTGTCAAAAAAGGTGTTTCTTTCCCTTTCTTGTTGAAGGTAAAGCCTCATGAAATTTAGAATTATTTTACTTGTGTGATTCCAACTGGAAATAGTGTTTCAGAAATCAGATGAATGTGAGGCCTTGACATAGAAAGGAATGTTTTATACTAAGTTCTAAAGGTGCACCCATAAGGTAAATTAAAAACTTCTATCAAATTGTGGGCAAATCAAGTGAATATGTGCCTTCAGTGGTGAAAGAAAAAGCAGCCATCCTTTTGTAAATGGTATATTCAGCCTTGAAGCAAAACGTATAGGGCTTAAGAGACATTTAAGCAGATTTAAAAGTGTCCTAGGTTTATAAAACACCCACGCTCCCACAGCCCTTTACCTTTTACGTGGTTACTGTATCCAGCCTTGACTACTTCAAATGTTGATGGGAAAAAAAATGCTTTTAGTAAACTCCTGCTTGAGGATGAACAGTAATTTCAGCTGTGTAATTCCAAAACATGCTTTGCAGAGCAAGTTAAAAGCAATGGCTTTCCAAGGATCAGCAAGTGTAATCACAGAAGACATGGTAAAAGACCAGGAGTCCGTGGCAGCAGACACGGGGCAGCCTGTCCAGCCGGAGGAGATGCCCGCTGCTGCCGGGGCCGAGCACGAGAAGGAGGAGGAGCTCCCACCCCAGGCTGATGAGCTCTCTTTCAGTCTGGATGAACTCAATGTCACACCGTCCCCTGAGTCTTCCACGGCTTGTCCAAATCAAGATTATAATTTAGTGAATTCTCTACTAAACCTCACTAAAAGTCCTGTGAGTTGTTTTTTTTGGATTTTGAGTTTTTTCCACTTAATGGGATGAAATGAAATGGTTGGGTGCTGGGTGAAGTGGGCAGAGAGAGTGAATAAACAGACTGTATTTTAGCTATAAAAAGTGAAGTGAGGGTTTTTGCAGGCACTTTTTGTAAATTGGTGACTTTCTTTGCAAATTCAGATTAAAGTAAAAATACTATTTTAGAAAATCAATACTAAGTTGTTGATGGTAGTATAAGTGGGTTTTTTAAGAAATTTGTGTAGGGTGCTGTATGTTTCACAAAAAAGCTACACAGGATAATCAGAAGGTTAAATATATCACAAGAGAATATTTTTAAAAGCTACTTTCAATTCTTACTTAATCAAACCCACTCTCTTTGTAATGGCACTGGGCTATCTCTAGGAGTGTATTTTCTTTTAAAAAAGCCTGCTGTATGTTTTACCCAGCTCCATCCTCAAATTCAGTCTTAGATTCTTTCAGAAAATTTAGAGGAGGTTTGGGTAAGCCTGTAATTGCTACAGCAGTGCTGACAGCAGAAAACCAAGTCTACCACTCTACCTTATTATTGTTACATGAGTAGTTTACAGGATTTAGTATCTTGGTCTCAAGCTGACCTACAGCTTTAGTTCTGTCAGCTGGAGGGTTGCCGCTGGCATTCTTAGTATTTGACACAAAATCAGGTGAGATTCTTTATTTCATAACATCCAAATTCACTAGAGTTAATGACTGAAAAGGCAAGAAAAGTAAATGCATTCACTCACTGTGGGAGAATGGAGAGGTTTTATTTGAGAGGTGTTTGCTTCTTGATTTCCAGTGAGCTTCATTCACCCTCTGATTAATTCTTCCATGCCCTTCTGCCAGGACGGCCGGATAGCAGTGAAGGCCTGTGAAGGCCTCATGCTTTTGGTGAGTTTGCCAGAACCAGCAGCTGCCAAGTGCCTGACTCAAAGCACTTGTTTATGTGAATTGTTGACAGACAGGCTGGCCACCCTCTACAAAGCCTTGCCTCAGTCACTGGATCCCTTAGACATTGAAACAGTGGAGGCAATTAACTGGGGGTAAGAATTTTATTTTTGTATTTAATACCAAAGTGACTTAACACCCCTCCCTAAAACTAATTTGATAGGTAGATAATGTGTATAAAATATTCCCCCCCACATGCTAAAGCCTCAAGGGCAGAGGTGAGATACAGCTGTAGCACGTGGTGCACTTTGGGTGTCCAGTGTACCTGTGATTGCTGACATGGGGCCAGGTTTGCCTGCCAGTCCCTGGCAGAGTTTCCTCAGGGGGCAGGTTTTTCCTGAATTACGTCAGCAGTTTGTAGTGGTGTCACTGCAGTATCAGGTATGGATTATATGCTCATGCAGATGGCAAGGATTTAGGAAGCACTGACTTTTCCCTGTACACAGTGGGCATTGTCAGCTGCTGTGGGGGGCAGGAAGGGTCTGTTTGGTAACAGGCTTTTGTTGCAAAATTTTTGCAGCAAAAAAGAAGAAGGAAAGAGTTACTGCATAAGTCATCAGCATGAAGCAAAGGATTGAAGTCTGTTATCCTAACTGCTTGCAATTTAGATTCTTAAAATGTTTCTCTTCCCCACTTTGCCCTCGTTATTACGAATTGTTCCTGATCTTTTAGTACTGAGACAAAAGTAGGTATTTGCAAAATGCCTCCCAAAATTTCTGGTGGTTGGTATTTGAAATTAGAAGGGGAAAACCCACAACTTTGGATTGTGGGATAAATAAGTATTGGAGTGTTTTACCAAAGAAAGTGGTGTGTTTGTTATTCCTTAGAGCCCTTAAATTGAGATAGATGTTTCTTTCTGAAGGATACAGTCTAGTTCGGGTATACACTGTGTGGTTTTGGTTGACTTGCCTGAGGTTGCTTACAGAGTAGAGAAGAACAATTGCCTTCATTTTATGGTTCTGTGACTACAGGAGTTACTGATTCAGTTTCTGTGGTCTGTGTTTCCTGGGAGAACAGACTTGGTGATCAGTTTTCCCTCCAGAAACACTTAACCAGAGTTCCTGTGCTGTACATGCTGCGTATCCTTCAGCATGCACTGAATACCTGTGTAGTGATGGCATTGCCAGGTCTGTAGAGACCGGCAGTAAAACTTTTTTAATGATCCCTTCATTACAAGTAGTTTATTAATTATTCTGTTAGATTCAATAAGAATGAAGTCCAAGATTCTTCAATTACTTCTAGACTAAATAAATATTTTTTCTCTATATTCTCTAGTTTGGATTCCTATAGCCACAAAGAAGATGCATCTGCTTTTCCAGGGAAAAGAGCATTGATTTCATTTCTTTCTTGGTTTGACTACTGTGATCAACTCATCAAAGAAGCACAAAAGGTTTGAAATGTGTTCAGATTATACAAATACATTCAGCAAATAAGTAGTTCCAGTTGTGTCTTAGCTTCTGAGTTGGAGACACACCATTTTGTACTTCTCTTTCAGATGACTGCTGTTGCTATGGCAAAAGCTGTGCGGGAACGATTCTTCATTGATGTTATGGAACCTCAGCTGATGCAAACGTGAGTAGCATCCTACAAGACACAGCAGAACAGTATCTGAATCAAGCTGGTTTTTTAGGGGCGGAAATCCACTCCATATCTGATAAGGAAATGTTTTGTTCAGTTCAGAGATCGGCATCCTCACATCAACCGCGCTGTTGCACCGCATTGTTCGTCAGGTGACGTCGGATGTCCTGCTGCAGGAACTGGTGTATTTCATCCTGGGAGAGCACCGGGAGCCAGAGACACCGACAGACATCAACAGGCACCCACTGCGACACAGGCTGATCGAGCACTGTGACCACATTTCTGATGAGGTGAGGAGTGACCTGGTACAGGAATGTCTGCTGGACAGGTCTGGCATGTGGACAGTCTGTAGACAACATTGTCAAGACTTTCCATATTTGTGTCAAGTAACTTTTTTTGCCAAGAAAGAATTCTGACTCCCAGCGCTAAAAGTTCCCTTTAGAAAATGAAGTCAAGCTGTTTTCTCCACCTAGCATATTTCTTTTTTTGCTAAAGATTCTTCAGTGAATTTGCGTGCCCACTATGCATATCCAGTTAGAATTGCTGATCTGTAAGACAGAGTGAACTGAGTTTTTGTAATTGCATTTTAATTTGCGCTTTGTTATATGTCGTGTTGCTGTTACTTTCTATGTTGTGTCAATTCTGTCTTGCATACAAGATAAAAACTCGGGGTTTATATGAACTAAGTGTGGTTGGAGAATGTATGCAATGCCAATTAAAAGATGGTGTAATAACTTTAAGCTCTTTATATACAGTAAGCATCATTAAAATAATTTACTTCAGTAAGATCCCTCCTCAGAAGCTGCCTGTTTCATTTTTGCCATGAAACGACCTCAACCCTCTACTTTTTCAAGTAAAAACCAAGCTTGTCTGAAATACAGATCTGTGCTTTCTCATATCCATTTTTCCAGTATGCCTACCTGCTCACCCTGTCAGGATGAGTTCTCTCTGTAAATTAGTTGTCTTTGCAAAGCTAAGCACTCTCAAGCAGTCTTGAAAAATTGTCTTTGTATTGCTTAATGTCAGTGTTCTTTTAAAAGCCTACATAACATCTCCATGAAAAAACCTTAGCCTATAGATCTAGTCACATATCCCAGTATTACTTTCTTTTATTCTGGGTATTTATTACTAACTTTTAAGTCCTGCTGTGGGTCGCATTTGCTCAATGCTAACCATCTTTCAGCATGGATCTGATTGTAAAACAGAAAGCTAAATTCTGACTTCTCTGTATGTTCTTTGTATTGTTATTTTGACAGATTTCAGAACAGTTTTGTGTTTTGCAGGAAAAAAAATACATTCCCATATTGATCTTCAAATGTATGTGAACTCTTCGTCCATGTTTATACCACATTTAACATCACAATTTCCTAATTTTTGTGATGATTTTTTTTTTCCTCTGCAATGTCAAGAAGTGATTGCAGTGTTCTAGGATGGACAAAGCAGATAAAAAGCAAAAAGCACAGGGTAGCAGTGCATCAGTTTATTTTACTTTTACTCTTTCTGTTGCAGATCAGCATAATGACTTTACGAATGTTTGAGCACCTTTTGCAAAAACCCAATGAGCACATTCTTTATAATTTGGTTCTGAGAAATTTGGAAGAAAGAAACTATATGGAATACAAGCCTCTCTGTCAAGAAGATAAAGATGTGGTAGAGAATGGACAGATTGCTGGAGCAGTGTAAGTTTCATATTTAAGGGAAGTTTTCACAAGTAACTTGGATTCTTATTTTTAGAAAAAAACAGGGGTTTTTTTCTCAGTAATTGAAAGAAAAGTGAGCCTGGAGAGCACTTGAGTGCTCTATGTATTAATCTATATCCACAAAGTGATGCAGAAATTCCTACATCAGCAACTTACAGAAACTTTTAGAACAGGAACAGAAAATCTAAAATTACCACAAGCCTCTTTCCAGAACAACAGACACTCAGAGGTCTTCATGTCTCAATTTATTTATGCATCTACCTAGCTTAAATCTATGCATATTTTATTGTAATCAGTGAGATTATTCTTGAAGTCAGTCACTTAGGTGTCTTGCTTACATTTATGTTCCTAGTCTTTTTTGATGGAAGAACATTCCTGAGGCACTACATAAAATCCTGTTAAATTTGCTAGGTAACTCTTGTAACTCATTGTTTCACTGAAGGAGAGGTAAGGACTAGCCACACAAACTATTTCAGTCACTAGAATGATTTAAATATGTCCTGGAGTATAGCTCTCATGTGAAAAATGTGGCTAAGAAGTTTTAAGTGACTTGATGCAGTAACTTTGTATGAGTCAAAAATGTTTAGTCTGTTGTTCAGATTGTTGGGTATTTGCAAAGGTTGGTATTTCTGCATATTAATTAGGTAATACAATGTGGATTTTGTAATGTTCTGGAAAACATCCTCATTGTTCCGAGAAGAAAAACAGCCTGCCTTGTGACCCAGAGATTTTCCTGCCTTCCATAACATTCTGTGAATGATTTTGTTTTTGTCTAATGTAATTTCACAGAGATCTGGAGGAAGATCCATTATTTACTGATCTGTCTCCAGATAACACATTGTCAGCTCAGGAGTGGCTCAGTGCTTCTCCACCTGTCAGTCCAGAACATCCGAAAAACGATGGGAAGACTGAAGTTCATAAAATTGTAAATAGGTGAGTTGAAACAAAGACTTGAGGAAATGTCAGAATGTGTGGGTGTCTGCACACACTGTGCAAATTAAATGTGTACTCTGTAATGGATGTTATTCTGTGCCAGCTGGGAAAATGACTCCACAGAAGAAAATTATGTGGCATTTTATCAGAAAGCTACTTCTGAAAGATTAGAGCTTGCATTAATTCAACATAAATGAGAAAAACAGAAGAACTTTGCAGCTAATGGTTGAATACTCGGAATTCACGATGAAAGCCTCATTGATTATAGAAGTTGCTTTTCACAGAAATATTTGCTGTACTTAAAATACTGTCCTGGACAAGTCTGGGGAGTCTTGCCATAAACCTTTCAGGGAAAAAAAACCCTCAAACTTCCTTAGAACTTCAAAGTTCCTTAAACACATACACAAAAGTAAATAATTGCCATGCTAGAGATAACCTGCTGCTCCCTGAAAATCAGGGGGCACCTGTGTCACCTGTGACGTACCTCAGTGCCTGTTAGAGTCCCTGCAAATGGGATATCACAAAGAGGACAAGCTCTGCTCTAAGCGACTTAGTGATGGTAATTCTCTTAGGAGCTAACATTAGCACGAGGGCTGTGTGCTCTGTTCCTACTTAGTAGTGGAGCAGCACTGGTGTGTCAGTGCTGACCTATCTGCTTGCCCAGAAATAATCAAAGGTGTGAGCCAAAGGAAGCAAACAGCCCCGGGACAGCCAGCACGGAGTGGCATCATCACTTCTTGCCCTCTTTCCCCCAGTATCACTATTTATAGTTTGTGGTGGACATGGTTTGGAGCAAAGACACAAAGAACACTCTCCTAAATTCACCTCGTGTAATCTCCATCAGGGAATAGAAATGTTTTCTGATTCGCAGTGTTTTGCAAATTTGTATTTTTTGAGATAAGATGAACTCCACATGAAAAGTCAGCTTCTACGTATTTCTGCATATAAATCCTATGGGAGTGTCCAGCACTTCTTGGGGTATAGTGAAGGCTGAAATTTGGAATCAGGGTCCAAACACTGGGTTTTATTTTGCTGTCCAGAAATTTCAGTGGGTTTAATTTATTTTTTTTAAAGACGGTGACTAATACTATTCAGAATTTCCTGATGCATTTTAGGTCAGATATTGGTGAAGTAATAAGGACATTGAGTATTTGACTACATACCTGGCAAAGGCAATTATAGTTGTAACTGGGACATTTATATGCAAATACTCCTGTGTGGCTTAGATGTTCATTTTTTACCACAACTAACTGGTAAATAAAATGACCTATGAAGTAGGTTAAGAAGAATTTTAACTGTAATTCTTCTTCTCTTTTGGCTCATTTATTCCCAAGTATATTTTGTTTTAGCTCTAGTAAGATGGAGTCTGACCTTTAGCAAATACTTGACCTATTTATGAGTATTCCCTTTCATCTCCATTCTGTCTCCTGATTCTCAGAAAATGTTTCCACTGATGACTTTACCTCTAGGGCCAGATACAAAAGTTCTCAAGTATATACCTTGTTATTACAAACAGTAGTTGGAGTAGATAGGCTTAAATAGATTTTGTGTTCTCTGTTCCTCACATAAAGTTATGGCAGAGCCTGTGGATTAATTGGCCAGGCAGTTCAGCATTGTGTGTACAGTGTTAGAGATGATGAGAGGGTATTGATCTGGTGCTCTGTCGAATACAGTCATTAATGTACTTCTTTTCTCTTCAGTTTTCTCTGTCTTGTACCTGATGAAGCAAAGTCATCCTACCACGTGGAGGGTACAGGTTATGATACTTACCTCAGAGACGCCCACAGACAAGTAAGTCAGTGAACCCTCCCTTAGTCCTTGAGAATTTGAAATGCTGGTGAGAATATACAAATGGTTCTGTAAATAGTCCTATTAAATGCATCTTTTCTTAATGGCAGGTGGGAAAATTCAATTTTCATTTTTAATGAAAACTTACCTTTGGAGATCTTTCGATGATGAATTCACCTTGTATTGCTCTAGTGGGAATAATGGATGACATTAAATGCATTAATATTCATATAACAAATACAGTGAGAGAAAACCTGAACCGCAGATAGATTCTTAATTTGCTTCTGCATTTATCTGCATTCTCTTGGAGAATTGCCTGCCAAGCTGTTTGAAAGAACTAAAGAGAAATTAAAATGCTGCATAGGAGTTACGCAATCTGGGACTTTGCAAATAAAGGCTCATCACAGGGAATGCACAGCCTAAGGCATTCAAGTTTGAAGTTAGGAGGTTGGGTAGGCAGGGAAAGCTTTATGATTTACTGTTTAGAAATAAATGCAAGTTTTGCTTTTACAAACATAAAGTTTCCTTGGTCGGAGGACAGTCACTGTTTGTTTGCAGCTTTCTTATTGAAACCTTGTGACTCTTCTAGAATAGAAAATTTTATGCAAAAGAGCAGAGTAACTGAGAGCTATATTTAGTAGGTAATTCAAAAATTCCATAACCTCAGAATTACGTTATCAGCTGCTAAAGATGGGAAGTTTGGATTTCTGTATTTATATTGCTTCATCTGTAGTCTCTCCTGAAAAGAAAAGGAATAGAAAATAGAGAATAAGGAAAAAAAGGTTGATGTAAAATTCCCCTATGTTCTATTCTTGGATGCCAGAAACCACTTATCATCTTTGTCTTTCTTTCATGCCTTGGGAAAAAGAGTGTACTGGGAGTTATTAGAGAGCAGAATTGGTTTCTGTCACTTCCTGACGATGATATGGCTACCGTTAAAATATTTCTCCCTTAAGAGTAGCCCTGCCTGTTGCTGTTATTACATCCAAATAGCTGTTCTGCTTCCTTATTTCTATTCCTGGAAGCCTGCACAAGTAGGTAAGCTACAATCAATGCAGAATTTCTGAGTCTCTTTTCTGGTTCTGCTTCTGTTTATTCCTCTGTTCCTTATTTTCTCTGCTTTAACCTGTGCCCCTTTCAAGGTGCAGTTCCCTGCGAGTGAGACATCAGGCAGCACACAGCAAATGTGGGGCAAGGTAGAGAAAGAGTGCCAGGGGTGTTAGGAAAGAAAGACAGGGAAGAGGAGGCCCTGAAATACTTTTAGTTTGTGTGTGCCGCATGTGCACGTGCCTTTCCTGTCCTGGGAATCAGGCAGCAGAATGGTTTGGATAGCAGGATCAGCTACACATAAAGCAGTGGAAGTGTAGCAATATACTGACAAGAAGAGGTATAGGAATGCAATTCCTGCTTCAGAAGAACCCTAGGATGTGTGTTGTTGGCTTTGCTTTGTGTTTTGGCCTCAGCTGCTTTTTGGGAGTTCTGTTCTCCACTGTTTCTCAAACTACCCTAGCAGCAGGAATGAAAAAAAAAAAAAAAAATGAGGTTCCTGCTGATAGGGCTTTTACTGGTAATGTTTACTCTAGAATGACTGGTCTTTTTGAGCTTAGATTTATCATTTAGCTATGGATTATGGTTTTAAGGTGTATGGACTATCAAAGGAAATGAAATGGTTTCCATGGAGATTGAAGACTGTTTTCCTCACTGCTTTTTTGTAGTTCCGGGATTATTGTGTCATTTGCTTACGGTGGGAGTGGCCTGGATCTCCCAGATCTTTGGAAAAGTGCAATTTAGAAGCGTCATTTTTTGAAGGGCACTTCTTGAAAGTCCTGTTTGAGAGAATGGGCAGGATTCTTGATCAGGTAAGAAAAAACAAGAGTTCCCCTTCTGATACTTTCATCGCTTGTAAAGAGCTGATCTCCATCAGGTCCTGTGGATTCCCATCACTCCCTTGTCTATTATAGTGTCATATTATTGTGGAATGTCCCATTTCCTGGTCATAAGCAGTACCAGAGCCATTTGCACAGATAAATGCACAGGGAACATGTGCAGGAAGCCACAAGTAGCCTCCAGGTGAGCTCTGTGAGTGTTCATGGGAACGCTGATAGGAATCTGTGATATCGGAAAGCTTTGCAGAGGCGGTAGCTCTCACTAACCTCCTTTCTGACAGAAGATAGCTCAGGCACACAAGTGAAGTAACTGGTTTCAAATACCTCATGTATTAGACACTACCTTCTTCCTCCTGCTGGTATTACAAATTTCTGTGGAACTGACTGTTCCCTAAGAATTTTTTTAAAATTTCCTCAACTTCAAAATTTGCTGTGTCTGATCTTTTTAGCTACAGGGGATTTTTTTAGGATTTATCTGATATGGGGCCATTTTACATAGTCTGCTGACATATGGACAGAAATAAAAGCTCTGTGTGAAGAAGCAGCTTTCCTTAATGCTCTCAATTAGTTGGAATCACAACAACAATCTGTCTGAACAATGCAGTACGTGTTATTCCTTTGTTTCCTTCTCCTCTTGTGAACACCAGATAATGCTCCTGCCTTCAAAGCTTCCTAATGAATTGTCTGACTCAAACAGCTCTAAAGACCTTCTCCTACAGTTTAGCTAGGTAGGCAGTGAATGGATTTATGGATGGAATATTTGTCGCTCTCTGCAGAGTAACTCTGCTATAATAACTCAAAATGTACTGATCTCTTTTACCTGTAACATCTGTGGTCCAGGGGCTGAAAGCTTCATTTGTTAGGAGATTGGGATGAAGCTATTGCTGGAGTGCCAAGTACAGAAATAACTGCCACTGACTGGAAGGAATAAGTGCTTTCATTTCAAAAGATCTATGAGGCAACTTTGCAATGCAACAGTGTGTGGTAGTAAATTCAAGGATAAGATACCTAAATATTACTTATGTGTACACATGTAGTCAGGGGAAATTTTGTCAGAGCAGCCCTGGTAGTCTCTGAGGCTCCTAGGCTGAAAGGCAAGTAGGTGTCTCTTTTAGCGCAGAGTGAATCACCAGCTCAGCTTCCTCGGCTGTGGGGACTGAAAGCTCAACTCAGGTGCCTGAGCTCAGGTATCTGTTGCCGTTTTTGTGATGTCCAGGATATTCCCAGAAGTCTGTGATTACAACACAGATCTTGCAGGAATCCACCCTCCGTAGAACCTTCAAGGCACCAGCAGATACTGGGGAGCCTCTGAGAGGGCAGGAGGTGTTTGTGTGTGGGCAGGTGTATCAAGTGTCAGATCTCTGCTGAGTCAGCTAATGAGAGTTTAGACATGTAGACATGGCTAAATATATCTGTCTTAATCTGAGGCTGAATTCATCCAAATCTTCCAGACCTGAAAAGGGGAAGAATCTGTTCTCTTATTTTTCAGTGGGATGCTAACTTGAGAGCATAAAGATGAGAATTTGAGGTCATTAAACCCTCCTCTTCTAGGTGTGATTATGCCAGTGAGGGTGTTACTGCCAATATGCAGCCAGAGATTGAGTGAGGGCCCTGTAATCCAATTAGATCAACAAGGTTAATTGACATAGAGATGTACCAAAGGAATGTCTGTCCCTCTCTTGTTAACTTGGTGTGTTCTGCCATTGAAGAAATGGAAAGAGATTCTACTAGTTTGCAAATTCTGGCTGAATTAAAACGTCAGCATGTTTTCACTGGGATAAGAAAATCAAAGAAGGAAAAAAGATTTTGAAACATAAAGAAGCCATGGTGAAAATGCTTGTTTTTATGGAAATAAATTCCTTACTAGAATGATCAAATCCTTTAAACTGGGCACTACTTTTTCCCTAGAAAATCAGGTACTGTTTCATTCCCTATGACTGATAAGCATTTTCCAGCATCTGGGAGTGTTGCCTCTCCCATTTGGTTGATTTGGGGAAGAGAGGTAGACAAGAAGCTCAGAATTCCCTGTTGCTTTCCCAGCCCAGGACTGATCCCATCTCCCATAGGTTGCTGCCACAAAATGGCCAGGCCTTCTGCTATGGTTCTTTCCCAGAAAAAAAAGTTAACTAGAACAGAAATAACGTATTAGCAGTAAACACGGATTTCTCTCTGGCAATTTCCTGAGCTCGTATACTTTACAGTTTCCCAGGAGAAGCAAGCAGATGTTTAATCTAGGCTGATTCCATGCTATTTCTTTAGCTGAAGAAATGGTTTATGGGAAGAGGACTTACCCTGCAATAAACAAGTGTGCAAAAGCTTCAAGTGGTTGTAGCAGCACTACAGATATTAACATCTAATGCCCAGCTGTCGTATTCACAGCACTGCTTTTATGAAAAGCAGAGGTTGGGCCTGTCTGCTAATCTAACTTTTTATCTTTATTTATTCATAACCCTGTGTGTAAGGTCCTAGTAGTTAAATAAATATGAGGTGCATGAAAAGAAGGCAGCATGAAAATAACTGAGCCCTGGTTTCCCTCTTTTTGCAGCCCTATGATGTAAATTTGCAAGTTACGTCAGTGTTGTCCAAACTGTCCCTGTTTCCCCATCCTCATATACACGAATACCTTCTGGATCCTTATGTCAACCTCGCCTCTGGCTGCAAGTCTCTCTTCTCTGTGATTGTCAGGGTGAGTAAACACACCATTAATAATTACACATGGCTGTACAGCAGTAATATATTTAATAACTTTGTAGTTAGTGGTAGTAGTTGCTGGGTAGTTTAAGTTGGTAAATGTTTGTCATTGAAAGCAGATGCATTCCTGATTTTGAGTCAAGATTGGGCCTAGATGGATATCTCTGCTCATGCTCTTCTGTTTTCCTGATGAAGGCTGTTGTTGACAATTAAGTCCTAGATATATCTAAAGTCCCCTTCCTCTCCAGTTCCATCTCTTCCTGCCAGACCTGCATCTCAGAACTGCTGGCTGGGTGCCTGTGACACTGCAGTGTCCTCAGTCAGAGTCCCTCTCTCACCCCACGCACCAGCTGTTATTGAGCTGGTCAGGAGCCCTGTTCATGACGCTTGCCCAGTAGGAACAGAGGGCTTGACTCCCTTTCTCCCAGCAGCCCTCCCTGTTCCAAAATACCGTCTTCCCTCTCCCCCCTTGTGCGTCCCCTAAGCCCAGGAATTCACTGGTCGATTGCCTGTGTCAACGTTTAATAAGACAAATTAATCACTAATGTATTTAAAATAAGTAATGCCATTTGTGACAACAGCAAGTAAGGCTTTTGTATTCCTTTACTTTCTGCATGCGCTCACCCTCGTTTTGGGCAGGGCAGCCTCCCTGCAGTTTGCCCTGTGAGCCTGTGGGGATGCTGCGGCGGGTCTGTCTCTGGGCACTGCAGCTGCCTTTGAACCTTGCTGCCAGGCACTGCAGAGGTGGTCACTTTGTGTGTTGGGGGCCTGGGCTTTACAGGTCGTCGGGGACCTCATGGTTAGAATCCAGCGCATCCCAGATTTCACTCCCAAACTTCTGCTGGTCAGAAAGCGCCTGCTGGGCTTGGAGCCGGAAGGGCCCATGTGAGTAAACACATTGCACCTTCTCCAAGACGCGTGCCTGGGGTTGTGTGTGCCAGTCCTGACTCCCTGCAATTTTCTTCCCGTGCCAGCATTGACCACATGACGTTACTAGAGGGCGTGATTGTGCTGGAAGAGTTCTGCAAGGAGCTGGCGGCGATCGCCTTTGTGAAGTACCACACCTCGGCCACGCCCTGAGCGCCCCGGGCCCCGGCAGCCCCGGCTCCGGGCTGGGCTCGGCGAGAGGTTCTCCGACAACACCCCGAGACAAGGTGGTGCCTCCAGGCAAAGCGGCAGGGGATGTTGGGAAGACACGTTCCTTTCACCAGATGTTGAGATTGCAAATGGACTTGGAGTAAGAGCGAAGGCGTTTGGGGAGAAACCAATACACAGCATTTCTAGCCACGGTGTAAGAGCTGCAAAAGCTGCATGAAGAACCACAGACATCAGACCTTGGTTATTCTGATGACAACGTTTAGAGAGTTTGGACTCTTGTATGTCCTGGGCTTCACATGCACCAATTTGCTCTTTGTGGCCATACTACTTTTAAAAAAGCAAATTAATTTTATAACATTTTTATGTCTTAATTCTTTTTCTTTTCAGTTGGATATATGAAAGAAAAACACACCTATAGTTGCAGCGTATGTTACCAAAAGTGAAGAAGTTCAAAAACTCCACCAGTCCGTATCCAGTAGGATATGTTAATGGGGGATCTTTCTGCTTTTGGTAGATCTTAAGTACAACTCTGAACTTGATTCCTTAGTGGATTCCTCCAAGAGATATATCAGTCTAAAATCAACAGTAAAGAAATTAATCCCAATTCGGCATCACATCCGTAACAAATATATCTGAAGTATACATGTTTGTAGCATGTTTGTCATTCCAAGTGATTGATCTGCAGGTCATCTGTGTAACTAGATTTGCTTTAGGTTTTTGCACGGGAACTCTAGTTGTTTGACTCATGTCACCTTTACATTATAGGTTAATTATAGGTCATCAGTAGTTGTTGCTGAAACAGTATTTTTAATTTCTTTTAAATTCGTATTAGTCTGAATTGGTTTAAGAATCTTTTGTGCCTTGAAAATTGGCAGCATAAACATTCTGTTATTTTGAGAGATATTTTCATTGCTTATCCAACCATCACAGTGATGCCAACTCAGTTAAGCTTTGATAACTTACCTAGGACCAAAATTCGCTCCTGCTTTTTGCAGTGCTGGGATGCAGGAATGCCCTCCAGTGACTCCTTTCCCATGGGAGTGCCATCAGCCAGGGCGGGTGTTGGCACTGCCAGCAGAGGCCCCTGCAGGGTGCTTTGCTTCTGCGCTCCAGAGGCTCCTCTCTGCCAGCACCCTGTTCTCTGGCAGGTGGCTGTGCTGGAGCCTGCAGTCACACCAGGGACCTGTCCTCTCTCCACGCTCGTGGACTCTCTCCCCTCCTTTGAGCAAGGCAAGGTAGAGCTCAGCTCCTTCGGTTTACATTGTCTTTCGTCGTTTGTCTTTCCTGCCCCCATTTGCACAGCTAATGCCCATTTCAGATGTCAGTGCTCAAATGCAAACATGGACTAATTTATTCAGTCACTAGAATTTTTCAGATTTACATGACCGTACCTAGAATCAGATTCTGCTCTCTATCCATGCCTTTGAGGTCTTTTTTTTTTAATATTTATGGAAGCTGGATTAAGAGGCCTTTTAAGTTAGCAGGTTAATTAGAGCAATGTCACAGTTAATGGGCTAAATTTATTCTTGTCACCAGTGAAGAGCATCCTGCTGTAAAAGCTTCTAGTAGAGGTTCAGCTAGAGAAAATAGTTCTGGAACTGGGCAAACATTTTGGCAGGTAAAACCTATATTCAGTGGCTCCCTGTACTGGGACACTTTTGTAAAAAGGGTTGCATTTCTCTGACAAACAAAAGCATGTTTTACTTCTTCACCTGTTCTTTTTTTTCCTGAATTTAGCTCCAAAGTGTTTTCAGGGCCAAGTAGCGTAATAGGACAAAGTTTGAAAAAATTACACTTAGTTTATCTTTCTTCTTTAGAAACGCACCTTGAATGTAGCAAATAATTTTTAGTGATCTATTGCAGACAGTCCACATTAGAAGCTTCCTTAATACCTGGCACATAGTTTAGAATATGTTGATGTCTATGCAGAGTGATGTTTAATACACACATTAGTTATTTATAAGGTCCCAATTCAGCAAAATAGGTAAACATAAGCTTAATGTCAAGTATTTTTTCCTTAAATCACAATCTTTTACATGAACAAAGTTAAGCTGTTGAGCAGAAATGCTGATGCTTTACTGAACTTGGGTCTTAGTTGGTTTTGCTCGAGCTTAATTACTTTTTCCTCAAATTATCTATTTTCATTATTTTTTTTCAAGCATATGCTTCAGAATATTTCCAATGTCCCCATTTCAGTGGAAACTGGAGGTGATAATACTCCTATAAATGACAGTAAGAGAAATGTTAAACAAAACTTGTAAGAGCATTCCAAGTAATATATGGATTGATAAAGCCATTCAAGAGCTGCCTGATCTCCAGGGAAAGCATTAACATCACCTCCTTTGTCTTGCTGTTTTCACTGGTACCTGAACTCATTACACTGAAAGGCTGCAACCTCTGTGGTGTTTTAATGCAAAACACTGCAGAGCTGCAAACATAGCTCCTTAAGCCTGTCCATGGGAAAAATAAGGATAGAACTATAATCACTCTTAAATTCAGGCTGTGATTGTTCAGTCTCCAGTGACATCGGTGAATATCCTCTGTTCTTGCAAACCAAATGTTATTTAGTTGATAAATTTATAAGACACAGATCCATCCTCATACAAGTGAAGCAATTCTTAAAGTTGCTTTAGCCTAAACTGCTTTTATGAGTGCTGCCTACAAACCCTTAATTACCATACCTGATGACAATGACCTTTATTTTTGTAAAAGTGATTTAATCTTTCTTAAGAGATGGAACTCGTGTAATTATTTTTTGTGGTGATATTTTTCATGCACTTTTTTTTTAATGATTAGAAGTTAGTTCAGGTCCATGTTTTCACCTTTTTGATCTATGCATGTCATTGAGGAGCCCATTCTCTTTCTGTGTGCGTGTGTTTGTATGTGGTTATTTATTACCCAGGGAGGGACACCTGAGAAAATACATGGCCTGAAGAGTCCATGGGTTGTGCAGATCCTTCAGAAGTCAGCGGGAAAGGCGAGTGCTCATCACCTTAGAGAATGGGGCCACTGGGATTAGATTGAAATACTTGAGATGGGATACTAGAATAATTTTTTATGTCAAAAAGCAGATCCAAACCACATTTTAATCCTGATGCACATGTGTGTAAATAGAAGCGGTTTTTTACCTTTTTTTTTTTTCATTTATAGTATGTATTTTATTTAGACTCTGATTTAGAAAATTTTGTAATAAGCCATGTGCTAGCTCTGGTAGAACAAGGTTGTCCTTAGTTTCTCATATGACTGTAATATTCCTGGTATTCAGATCCTGTCTGTGTAATGTTCTTACTATATATTTGTCTGTGCAATATAAAAGCTGTGACTTGATGCACAGCTTGAGTCTGGTTGTACATCACCTATGTATATATATACATATATATATATATATAAAAAAGGACCAGAATCCCGAGCTTGCTTACACTATGATTAGTGTAAAGATTGCCACACTTCATTTTACAGGGCACAAGTAATCATGGAATGGCTTTGTAAGTGCATGGTAATTTCTACCATAACCTGCTGTGCAGTCTCACAGCTGACATTTTCTTAGTGCTCTTTGTCTTGCTAGAAGAAATACTAACCCGAAGAACTTGGTAAGATTGAAGGGTCCTGGAGTAGAGCTGGGGCTACGTGGAAAATCCATATCTGATATTGCATATCATACAGGGTTTTCAAACCATGTCCTCAATGCTTTCTGTGCCCTGTAAAATAGTGTAATTATATAAAATATATACTCCTTGTTTTGCCTCCTGCCTTGTTTACATTAAACAGAGGATATTCAGTAAAAATTTTCTATTAAACTTTGTGTAGGTCACTTACTAACAGTGTTGCCAAGGTTTCACAGATGTGGGAATTTCCAATGAGGAATTGTTGAAAGAGCCACATTACCAGACATACAATATTAAGTTTTATGAAGGAGGTTGTGATAAAATTCAACTTTTTGTGCTAAAAAATGCATGGAGGATTAAAAGGGATATTCTCAAAATAAATTAATTTCAATGAAGCGACTGCTTCTATTATTACAGAATCCGTAATAATTTTTGTATGGATGACCTTGAGGCAGAATATGTTTTAACATTTTACATCATGCCTTTGATCCTGAAGTCCTCATTTATTTTGAGTCTGTCACTACAGCGTCCTCTGAGAGAAACCTGTTCGCTGTGCTGTGCTGTGCAGGGCTCAGAGTAAGCCAGCCCCCTCTTGCCCAGGAAAATTGGAAGCCATGGGAAATGGCCGGGCTGGAGCCATCCTGGGCACAGATTCACATCTGCTCTTTGCGGAGAGCCCTGGGATCTTTCCAGAAAGGCTGCAGCTGGTCAAGACCTCCATTTTCTATTGCATTTGAATGCAGAGTGTGTCAGTCACAACATTGGTTTGTTGAATTGGAGACAAATGTCATGGGGGTGAGTGAGCATCGTTTCTTCCCTCAGGGCCTTCAAGGGAGGCTTTTATACACAGGGGTTTGTATATGTTTTTATAGACTTATGAATTGGGTTTGTTGTGTGTTTTTTCTAGTTTTGGTTTCCTTCTAGTTTTCATCAGCCTTGTAAAAATCTTGTTGCTCTGTGGGATCCCCGCTGAGGGCTGCACTTGGCTGTTAAGCTGTTCCTCCTCGGTATTTAACATCTGCAAGTGCTCTTACATCTTTAACAAGAACAGTGCTACAGCAAGATGATGCACTTGACAGCTTTCATTATAACTCTGCATCTTTCTCCCATCCTCTTGGGTCTCAGAGATTGTCATCTCCCACCGCAGATCATTTATCTGCTGTGTCTGCATGAGGCATTCAGAGTTTTAGGGAGACTGCTTTCTCAGGCAATGAGGAAGTTGCATCAAAATGAAACGTTTTGCATCTTCTTATATTTTTCTCTTACTTTGATATTCTTGAAATCACTGGATTATTGAAGCATGGTTATCTTATGGCACTTGCATTCTGATACAAGATTTTGGGGCTCTATGTCCTGTTGGGAAAAAAAAGTTCTGTCAGTGTGTGGGCTCTACTTCATATTCATTAACTCATTGTACAGATTCTCAGCCAGAGTTCTCAGTGTAGATACAAGTAGCATAGGATCTGCTGACTTTGTTAACCTTTAAATATCAACAGAACTGGTGCTGTCAAAGCCTCAAGGATTTTGCTAGTTTGGTATGTGATCCAATTGGATTAGAGTGGATTAATGCTCACTGAAGTGAATCTGTCCCAGGTTGTATGAGCCCTTTCAGCCTAAACCGTGTGTTCCTGGTGCATCTTTTATCAGCCAAGCTTCCCTTAGAATGGTGAGAGAAAGAAGTTAAGACCAGTTCAGGAATCAAGTGAAGCATATGGTGGATTAAAATTTTCAGGTGTCATAAGCTTCTTGGGAATGCCAAAAAAAGAGAGTGTGAAACTTTAAATTTTACATGTTTGGACTGGTTGCTAGCATTGCCTTTGGACTCAGATCTGTGAGGATTAAAGGTGCATATTGGAATGTTGTGTCTCACTGGGCTGCTTGATTGCCCTTGCTAGGGTGGCACATATATTCTGAACTATGTTTCATCGAACTCCTGCTGGTGATTACAATTAATGCTGCTACTGGTGTAAAATCTGCTACAGTAGTGCTGTGGAACTCACAACTGTGCCAGTGTCTTGTAACTCTGACAGAAAGAGTAGACACATCTCACTGGCTTTGCCTTTCTGCTCTATGGCATCATAACGGGTTTGTATGGTGTCCCCTTCCTCTGGAGAAATGTTTTACATGCTGAAAAATAAGGAACACATGAAAGGGAAAACCCTGTTTCTGTGTGAGGCTGTAGGAACATATTCTCTTAATCACCTTAATTTTCAAGAAGGTGAAACTCATTTTCTGAAGTGAATGGTTCTCTTCTGAAAAGATGGAGGGTATGCTCCACAGGGAGCCCTAAAGAGGGAGCATAAACCTGCTCCAGTAGCTTGCACTGAGCATGGCAGAAACGTGACATCTGTGTTACATGTTTGAAGGTGTGTAGTATCCCAGTTCCAGTTTGGAGAGATGAAGCAAGTGAAAATGTAAGTCTTCGTGCTGTGTAATACATATAACAAGATACAGGAAGTTCTTACAGAAAGATTTTAGAGAGGAGGGCAACAGAGGTAACTAAGTTTAGCATAGTTAAATTATGGCTTAGGGTTAGAGGAACATTAGTTCCCAATAAAAAGATTTGGAAGACGTAAGCAGCAAGACTGAAGGAATTATGAAACCTTAATTTATGAGAATGCAATTAAGACTGAAGTAGCATTGAGGCAAACTGAAACTCATTGTCAGTGAAAACTTCCTGATCTTGAAGGTCTCTAGCCCAGAAGTGGAAGGAGCCTGTAGCCTCACGCTTTTAAAGCCAGACTGGACAAAACATGGAATATTTCACAAGGGAACCAGCCTGAGGAGGTGAGGCAAACACACATTTACATCCTCAGACTCCCAGCTAATGAACGATTCCAGCATGATTTGGGTTTGTTCTGCTGGAAAGCAGGGAGATGGACTGATCCACTTGAGCATCTCCTGTAAATGAGGGAAGTTGCTGCCGTCTGAGGGAAGCAATTTTCAGCCTTCCCGACTGCCGCTCACTGACACAGCAGCCCCTGTGCCGATGCAGCACCCATGGCACGCAGCGGGGGCACGGCTTGATTAGCGGGGCAGGATCCCCCCCATGCTGAGCTGCCTCGGAGACAAGGAACAAATTGCCTGATCTCTGCAGCGTCATTATCCCTCACTTGAGAAACCCACTTCTACTTCCCGCACCTCCACATCCACAGGAAGCACCTGTCAGGTTCGTATTTCTTAATTTAGGTCATGAATTTTTATTTCTTAGAGTTTTCACAGACTTCTATTTTTGCTGTTAGCAGGCTGTCCATCAACACTGCACATTTCCAAACAATTTTCCTTTCAGCTTCCTGAAAGGAAAAAAAACCTTTGCATTGTTTATCCTGGCTTTTAGACTCACATTCTCCTGCCTTGTTAATGCCATCCTTTCAAATCCCTGAAAATGTTTTTCGTCTTGTCCTTCACCTTGAGGATTCAGTAGTCAGCAGTTTGTGCAGCTCAGCAAGCAGGGAGGGTGTGGACAGCATGGATAAAATCAGAGCTGCTTCTGCCCGCCCAGGTCCAGCTGCAGGGTCTGTACAGGAGGAAATCCCATCTGTGTAGCAAACGTGGTGGAGTGGGCAGAAGGAAAACCTGGACACACCGAAATCCATGGAAATTTTGCTGTCAGTAGAAATGCACACAGTCTTCACTCCACAAATGCATCTTGGCATTTCTGATAGTGTTTTTTTCAGAAGGAAAAACAGAAATTAAAGAAGAAATTGGTTACTGAAAAAAAACTGGATAGCTTGGACACGTTTAAAAGAAAGGCACCTAAACAAGAGTCTTCTACTGACCTGGCAGCAGTTCTGAGCTTCCCAACAGCCGTGTTTGGTGCCAGCTCAGCACAGGAATGGGACCTGGATCAGCCCTGGCATGTGTGGGACAACCTGTCTGGGACCAAGGGAAATACAACAGTTTGTAACCCTCAGGGGGCATTTTAAAGATTTACCACAGAAGTAAAGATAAACCAGTGAGAGGAGAAACATACTTCATATATATTTATATATGAAATATACATGTAAATATATAATTCATAGCTATAATATTTCTAATTGCTCAAAAATATATTATTTTATGCTGTTTCTTTTTTCCAACAATCAAACACAAATTACTAAGAAACCAAAGCCTGAATAACTTGGGATCAAAATGCAGTCGCTCTTGTTTACATTGGCAAAAACTTACCAGGATCATATAAGGCACATGCTTAAGCCAGTAACAACTGAAGTGTTACCCTCTCAGAGCCACACGCCAGAAGGCTGCTTTGCTGTTGGTAAGACCTTCCATTAACATCCTAGAACTCTGCTGTTCCCTGACTTTTCACCAAAATTTAGAAAAAGTAGTACTAATACTGGCTAAATCATGCATCAAAATTGTGTGAGCAGTTTCACACTATACATATATATATATATATATATATATATATGTTAAATGTCTGCTTCTCTGGAGCTATGGTCTCAGCTTAGATCATTAAATAAGGAGTTAGTTTAATATCAGCCAATAAATCACAATAAACCTTGAAGTTTCCAAGATGGCAAATATGCTTATCAGACCATATTTTTACATTCTAAAAGATCAAGAGTGAGCACAAA
The DNA here is from genome assembly GCA_013400735.1 of Pomatostomus ruficeps. Taxonomy (NCBI): domain Eukaryota; kingdom Metazoa; phylum Chordata; class Aves; order Passeriformes; family Timaliidae; genus Pomatostomus; species Pomatostomus ruficeps. Next base: position 134,790 of record VYZT01032085.1, on the reverse strand, counting down.
CCCTTTTTCCCCCTTTTATAATTAATCCCAAATGTCAATTTGATATACTAATATAATTCTAGTTGCCAGATTTCTAAAATAGGGTTGCCTTTTTGTTTCTAAATATCAACCAAACAGAATAATGAAAAAATAGATGCTGTGATATGATTAAATGTGATCTGATCAACCAGTGGGACAGGCCCACGGCTTCCTCTCTCTTCAGTTCACGTTCTGGCTGGTCTTGTCTAAGAGGGGAAAGCTGCAACATGAAAAGTTTCTACCTTTTATTTCTGGGGTAGAAAATGAAAATACATTATGATGGATACTTTGGGATTATGGCATATATACTTATCCTGGAAACCATTATTTTTATATTCCATTTCATTTCAGGAAGAAGCAAAGGTGTGGGAACTAAATAATGTGTTGCTAATAATCCCAGCCAGCATCTGCAGCAGTTGATGCCATTTCAAGGCACATTTCACTCTTCAGCCCTGATCACTGTCTTGTGCTGCCAGTTGTTTCGGTATTTTTAAGCAGTTTGCTTACTAACCACGCACTGAGGTGACGCTGTGTATTCTGAGCAATTCTGTTGTGTTTGTGGTTTTTGAGTTTGTGGTTTTGAGTGGCAAATAGGTTTTTGTCCCCCTGTGACAGATGGGTGACTTAGTCTGTTAATAGAGGAAGCTGTCACAGAGGAATTACATGTATAGACTTCATTTACATTTTTAAAGTGCAAGCTGTATGGGTGAAATTCATCTTTTCAGCTCTTCAGGTATTAAACTGTTCAGTGGAAGGGGCTTGACTTCTTAGTCTTGACTCAGTTTTCTACAGAAACTTTCTGTGCCCAGCAGCCATATGAACAATTTCCAGAAGCCCCTAAGAAATTGCTCCAGCATTGGCCTCATTGTTCATTACTTCAGTGGAAAAGTGGGGACTGCAAGAGCAAGCTGACCCAGATGTCAGATAGAGAAGTTCTCCAGGTTGGAACTGAAATTCGATAATGAAAACTTGCACCATAATGAGCCAAGGTCAGTATAATTGCGTAACTCTACTGTTTTAGCAGCTGAAGATTCCACCTGATTAACCTATTTATAGCTTTGTATTAATTCAGTGCCATTTATTCCAGATGCTCCATGGAATTTTATAAACAGCCAAGGAGACAGCAATCCCGAGTGCAGTATGGAATGAGCTTTCATCAAGTTAACTCCTGGTGTTCTGCTGATCCCCTACCTTGAGTGATGTTTTAGCAGGGTCTGAGTTGGATGAGAAACAAATGAGAAACTTAAAAATAGCATAATAATGCAGCTGTGAATCCCTGTTGTGTTGTATTGCCGTCAGTAGTAACAGGCCACAGGTTTAGTGCTGAGTTTGCAAGGTATAAAATGGGTTAGCAAACATATAAATGAACGCAAATGGGTCTTAGACTGAGACAAAACTATCACCATGAACCTCACAGTCCTCCTGGGGAAGGGCTCCAGACACCAGTGACCTCCAGCACCACCACCACCGTGACAGCACAGGCCACAGAGCCCCAAGGAGCAGGGAAAGGGACCACAACCAGAAAATGGGGTAAAACATAGGAAGAGCACATCTACCTGTTTTATTACTAGCACTGAAATTTTTTGTGCCTAGACAAAGCTTCTTTCTGTAGTAATTACATCTGGGCTGATAGTGGCTCTTGCAACAGACTGCAAGTATGGGATGTAAGAGGATCAAACACATCAGAAAAAGTTTAGTTTCCTGCTGCCTGGGAGAAGACTGACAAAGCAGGGACAGATATTTCTATCTTCTGATGAAAAATGTCATCTGTTTTGTTGTTGGTTTTGATCCTGATCCCTCCATGCTGTGGAAAAGCTGCTTGAGGGCTTTTCCTGCATGAGAACAGTGACATTTGATCTGAAATCTGTCTGGAGCCCAGACTGGGGATATGCATGAGGCTGTTGGTAAATACCACTCTTCAACATTTAAATGGGGCTGTAGCTCCAGTTGGGAGACTTCAGCTGAGTGCAGCCACACGATCCCTATTAGAGAAACAAGAACCCCTAAGTCCTGTCTCCAACCACACATTTTGTAAGAAAAGCTGGTTTTCTGAGGTTTGAATATACACATATCTACCGGAGTCATATTCTACTCTGCTACTGCCTCCAGGTTTATCCAGAATAAAAAATTGCTACTGTGACAGTCGGTATGACCAGACTGCTAAAATAGAAACACAGAATTTCCTTCAGATGCCCATCATTATTTAATCCAGCAAATATTAAAAATTCATTTCACCAGAACATATTTTTCTTTGGACTGGGTCCCAAATAATTTAATTCCCTGGTTTTTGCATTGTTTCAGTGGCAACATACTCACACCATAATTATTCTTAAGGGGGTCAGTGTGCATGTGGGAAACAAAGCTCTCATCAGTGGGTACCATTCTCAGTATCCATTTGTCTCCTGGTTCCCTGAATCACTGTTGTGGAGCATTCCAGGGAGCTGATAATCACGATTTCAGCCATTATGTTTTCTACCATTTATAAGCAAGTCTGAGCCAGAAATCATTCCGTGGCTGTTGCTGCTGCATCCTTCAGGGACAAAATGTTCTAAAGAGCTAATGTTGCTCTTTCATTAAGAAACCTATTCAGAACCACAGAGAGTGATTTTGACAGTGCAATTGGTAGTTGCTCTAGGGCAGGATCTTGTCAGGAGTCCTATTTTAAGCTAAATGAATGTATTCTGTTTATTTAAAGAAGCAGACTCAGTTACAGATTTTGGTATGCATGCACAAGTATACACCTGTGCACCTTGTGCACTCTGCCTCTCCAGATTGCACACAATAATGTTGCCTTAATACATAAAAATTGCTTTGCTTCTGGGCAGCCCTGGCATGAATATTAGGAAAGGGAAAAAAAAGGAAAAAAGAAAAGAAAAGAAAAGAAAAGAAAAGAAAAGAAAAGAAAAGAAAAGAAAAAGATAGGAAGGGAAAAAGAAAAAACAGAGACATACCTACAAACCCAAGATCAGTCATTTTAACATATCTCATGTTTTTGTAGCATGAACAGATTTTGCTTTTTCATAGAGAATCATAGAATCATTTAGGTTGCAAAGGACCTCTAAGATAATTGAGTCCAACCATTAACCCAGCACTGTCAAGGCCACCACTAAACCATGTCCTCAAGTGCCACATCTATATATAGGTCTTTTAAATCCACCATCCGGAGATGGTGACTCCAGCCCTCCCTGGGCAGCCTCTTCCAATGCCTCACCACCCTTTTGGTGAAGAAATTTTTCCTAATATCCAATCTAAACCTCCCCTGGTGCAATTTGAGGCCATTCCCTCTTGTCACCTGGGAGAAGAGACCACCTCCCACCCACATTCTGTTGGGTTTAAGTGTGGGTGGGGAGAGAAGGGCATTTAGTGAATAAGGGAAGCTAAGGTGAAGGTCACCAAGATTCCAAGTGACAGAAGAGATTAAGTCCTTGCAAAGATGAACAGGGGCGTAGGTTCACATCACGGTTTTTCTGGTGGCAGAGCTGGTTTTCAAAAGTTCATATCCTTAGCTGCTGGGCATTGTGTTACGTAAACAACATTACACTGGTCATTGCACCACGGCCCAGAGACTTCAACCAGCACAGGCAGAGGTTGTGAACAGCTGCACGGAGGTGGAAACGTGAACCAGGGTGGGAGTGGGCAGCACATTTCCATTTGTGTCCGTGGAGCAGAACTGGAAAGAGCAGCAGGCTCTGAGGAGGAAGGGTGCTCATGTGGCTGAACCGTGATCTGGGGAGCTGGAAGAAGGTGGTTTCTCTTCTGACCCTGCTGTGTGACCCATCACCTCTGATCCACAGCATGAGAGAAGTATTACTGAGAGTATTTCCTCAGAAGAGTGCAGTTACCATCTCATTAATGCAAGTGTAATGGAAGATGGTTTGAAAATACAGCATTGTTATCAGTCCCTCTCATCTTTATAAGTGTCACTGCTCAGGTAATTGCAGACTTGCAGAATTAGATCTGGGAGCGCTACCAAACACACGCTTGTGTCTTAGCAAAGTGTTCTTTGTGAGGACTTTGGAGATCAAAGAAGTCTGGGCCTGATTGGAAACCAATTATCTACTGCTGTGGACCTTTGAAAACTAACAGGATTTTTATTTCTTTTGTACTTTGATCCCCAAAATGAGCAATATAAAGATAAGGAATATCAGAAGAAAAAAGTACATGTACCAAGCAAAGAGTGGAAAGGGAAAGCAAAAATATGCCTATAGGTTAGTTGGATGGATTTTTTTAAAAATTTAAAAGTCGGGTTTCTGGGTCAGAAAATCCCAACAAGCTACAGGCATAAGCATTGTAGCTTTCCGCTCAGTATCTCTGTATGGCAGAACATCCAAACTCAGGGCTGCAATATGGATTACCCAAGGATGTCCCTGGGAAGGATTTTTTTTGCTCCATATGCAACTGGAATTACAGAATTCCTTGTACCATTCCTTTGCTGTACCTTTAATCTTACTGCCTAAATTCTTTAGCCTTTCTCCTACTCTTCCTCGTTTAGCTTCATATTCCAGGAAGAACCCAATGCCACAAGTGTGCTCTGCAGCCCCAGCTCTGTTGTCATGTCCAGTGCTGTCTGCAGTCTGCGGGCCAAGGAAAGCAGGTGCAGATCCCTCCCCTCCTGTAGCGTTTCACAACTTCCGTGGCCCCGTTTCTTTAATTTCAGTTTCACTGTCTGGGGTCAGTCCTTTTACGGGGACAATTAACACTGAGCCTCTGAAATCTGATAGGGATTTAAAGCAATGGGTGAGTGGTTGCCACCTGGTGAGAGGAGGAGGAAGGAGGGGGAGGATGAATGAGCCGCCTTTTTCCTTTCTCATCCGGCGCATTAGCGGATCAATGACTGAAATGGATGAGGGTGCTGCTGAAGTGTCGCGGCACTGCAATGATGTAGCTGCTATTAATGGCTAGAGCTCCAGCCCGGAAATTATAGATGAAGAAATGGAAAAAAAATATTTCTGTGGGCTCTGAACTGGTGATTTGAGGATTGTAATTTAGTGCTTGCTTTCATATTTCATAAAAAGGCTACTGTGCACATTTTCAGAAGTGCGCCTGCTAGTTAAGGAAGGAATAAAGTCAATAAAGTGTGTTTGATCTCAATTCCCCTTCTACTCCCCATCTAAGATACGACACACAATCAGCAATGGTGGCTTTCCTTTAAATCGAGGTTCATGATTTTCAGCAGATCTGTTTGCAGTGGGGAGATGTACCATCAGCTCTCTGGCTGTCTGGATTTAGAACAAATATACAAAATATTGTAGTTTATATAGCCTGTGAACTCAGCATATTTCAAGGTCAAATTCCTATTTCTCTAAAATCACTGGCAAACACATGGTTCTCTTCAGGCAGCCTGGATCTAGACACAGTAAAAAAAACCAACCCAAAACTGATCAAAGCAACCCCAAAATCCCACAGCAAAAGCACCTCATCTTACAAAATTGTCGAAAAGGACAAATCTGCTCTTCTCAGCTAAATCTGTGACCCGAGAGAGGCTGTACCCTTCCACCAGCAGTTTGACCAATACCAGGACTCAACAGGGTTTTATCCATATTGACTTTCTTTGGGTCTCGCTTCTCCTACAGCAATCAGACCGGTCGCAGAGGGGAGCATGAAGGGAAGGCGTTCAGCTCCCTCTTCACTGACAATGATGCAAAGCAACACTCTCTGCTTCTCAGCCACTAAAAAGTGAATATATCAAATTCTAGAAGAAAGAAGTCTATAAGAGCAGTGTTTCCACTCTCTTCTTTCAGGTTAACCTACTTTCTGCCTCCTGCTCTGAGGCTTTTCCCTGCGTCCCTGCTGCGGGAGGCTGCTGGAGGTGCTACCGAGGCTGCAGCTGCCCTTTCTGCAAGCAGCCAAGGGAAAGGCATCCAGCAGGGATTGGGTGAAACAACAATAGCTGGTCCTGAAAAGCAGTTCCTACCTAAATCCCCGGCAGTCAGTCCTGCCGAGATGAGGGAATTCTGCCTGTCACGATTGCATGACACCGCTGGGGCACCCCCCAGTCCCCACTCGCAGCCTTTGCTGCCTGACAATTAATTCCCCGCAGCTTTCTTAGTGGAAGCTTCAGTGTGTGCCAAAAAGGTTTTTCTCCAATTTCAGACTCCTAACTTTTTTCTTCTGTGCTTCCTAAATAGCAAAGACTGTCTAATAAGGCAGCCCGGGGTGAGCAAGGACAGGAGGCACTGAGGTAAACAACAACGGGTGATCGGGCATAAATATTTCAGAAAAATGTGCCAGCGTAAAAGGCTTGGCTGCAGCTATTCCTCCTGAGGGGTCAGGTTGCAAAAACCTCTTCCTCACTGCCCCAGCATCTGCCTCCCTGGCTCCGAGGCGTGGACACATCCAAGAGCCTAATAAATATCAGGGATGGGCAAAGCAGGAGAGCGAGTATTTGCTTTGCACTGGTAAAACAGTGCTTATAATTCTGCCTTGTCGCTGGCTAATTAAAGCTTGCACAGCCAGCTCATCGTCAGTCAGGGGCTGCCAGCCCCGGTCACTGCCAGGCCGTTCTGCTGCTGTTGAACGCAGCCCGATGTGACTCTGAGTGTTCCCCGGTAATTGCAGCGGTTCGTGTTCCACATGGCTGCGTGGCCGCTGCCCAGCCCTGCGTTATCACGATAATGGGCACAGCAGCAGTGTCACCCTTTTCTAACAGACTCTTTCATGGAAAACTCTTCACTGCAACTGGTATTTATCTCAAAATGCGCATTATAGAGAAAAAAATCTGTAACACCCTGCCCTAAGGATCCAAAGCAGAGATTCAGTGCTCCCTGGGGGTTTCTGCGGCGCTGCTCCAAGAGGCTGCTCTGGCCCCACAGCCCCAGCTGATCTCTCGCCAGAGCAGGGGCAGCAGAAGGGGATGGTGCATCTGCTCCTCACCTCCCCTGGCTCCCAGGCTCCTGCCCTGAATGCATCTGGTACATCCTGAGAACTGAAGCACGGCCGTGTCACACTGCAGGACGGCCAGCCCGAGCTTTCAGCTTTGCTGAGAAGGTGGGAACATCTTTGCTTTGCTGAATTTTAATGGGAGCTGGACTCTGAGTCTCTTAAGCTGCCTTAGTACAAAATATCGTGTTTGTAAAGATTGATAAAGAACTCAGGAAATTACTAAAGACTGTGGGCTGAAAGTCACCCTGAAAGTCACCCTGGAAGTCACTTCAGACCCAAATACTGCGTACACAGAAGCACCTTTAAACCACTCGGGCTGTGTGGGTTAGGGTGTATGCCAGCTTGGGAATTCTCTGTGGATGGATTCAAGCAGTGGGACTGCCCCGTGAAAAAGCAGGTTATTCACGGTTTAACTGAAATTCATCTAACATTTATGTTTTCTGAAGAGAAAAAGAGCAAAATCTCCAGTTCTGGGTTTGTCTGAGGGCTTGCGGGTTCCTCTTGTGCCCCTCAGAGCTCAGACAGCCCCGGTGAATCCCAGCCCTGCAGCCACAAGGCAAGAAATCCTCGTGCTCCTGGAAGGGAAAGTGCTGCCAGAGCCCAGGGGTTCAAAGCCTTTGCTCATGGAGTATGGGGCATTTTAGAAAAGCTGGTTTCCTGCTCATTGTTAATTTTTCCTCTAGTTCTGATTACACAGAATGATACTGCTAAACAGGGCATTAGAAAGTCAATTAAACATTGTGAAAGATACAATAGGCACCTTTTCTAAAAATACTTCCTTAATTCTATTTTTTTCTGTCTATCCATCTCTGTAAACTCACCTGACTATATTTATATTCAAGATAAATAATTAATATAATTTTAAACTCTTTTGTGGGAGATAATTATTTTCTGTATTTGATTTATTTTGAGAAAATACAGCCAGAATGTGGATTTTTCCTTGCTTGGAGATAAATTATTCATCTTTGTTTTAACATGTAGTTTATTAATTTTTAATTAATAGTACAGACAACACTGAACAATCATTGTTATTTCTTTTGGCCTTTTCCACTTAGCATAGAAACTAGGAAAATAAAGCTTAGCACATTCAAAAAGATTCAACGAAATGTTATTTCTGACACTCAAGGTTGGTTTCATTTCACATAGAAAATAAAAGTAAATCTAAAATGTATTATATGAAATTGTAAGGAGAAAAGCACAGAACCAACACAATGGTCCCAGCTTCTTGTCCTCTAAAGGTCAGCTGTGAGGATGTGATGCTGTTAAATTACCAGGGCAAAAGAAGCTGAAATGCAGAATTATGGAAATACAAAAGAAAGGAAAAGAATACTTGAACAATTCCAGGTCACTGTATTGTAGTCCTCAGAGCATCCAACTGCTGTGTAAATATTGCTTAATTAAATGCACTTGGATTGACAGCAATATTTAATTCCAATTGCATTAGAACAGAATGACTACCTGCAATATTAATTCAAGATTCCGCAGCAGAAGCAAACTGGGAGTAGGTCTGAACTTATATCCTGATCAAGAATTTATGGTGCAGGTCCAAAAGCATCAACTCTAAGGACAATATTAATTTATTACAAGGTCATGCAGACCTCCACATCCCTGATTCATGTTCTCTGCTCCCAGCTTTACAGAAGACCTGTGTAAAGGTCAACTGCTTAGTCTGAATGTCATGAAGAAGAATGAAGCAAATCGGGTCACCCTTTCAAATTTTAGCTTCCTAGATCTGCCACTACATCAAGCAGATATTTGTCTTGGATGCTGTGAGAAGGAAAGGCATTTTGGTGCATGGAGCAGTGGCTGAATGGGAAATCTGACATGACTACAAAAATGGACTTATGATCTGCAGCAAATTCAGGTCTGTCAGTCAGACAGAATGTGAGACTCTGCTAAACTAAATGGGTTTGTTTATCATGGTAATTATGTAGCTTTACAATTATAAGGTATTACGTCTACATGTCTTACTCTGTGCCAGGAACTGTTCTGCAGAAACCCAGTAAATTTAATTATGAGAGAGAGAAAAAAAATTCCTTTATTTCATGATCTATCCACCCCTGCAATGATTACTCTGGGGAAATTCCCACTGAAGCCAAGCAGATGGTTCCTACCTTGTTGTACACCCAGCTTATTTTCTTTTAAGCTATGAAGTGGTTTACAATGCCATTTTTCTCTGGAGCTGTCTTGCATTTGGCAGACCTCTGACTGTGTGTGAATTCTCTTTTATTGTATATGTGGATAAATGGCTCATTTTCTTTTTTACCCCAGATAGCAAATCCCACTTTGGATTCATATAAATAAGGACATGAATCAGATAAGTCTCTAGCCCAAACATGCTTTCAACAGGATGACTCCCATTGACTTTGTTACAAGGGAGTCAATAATCAGATTTAATGCCACTGAGCCACATTGTCTCTGGTGCCTTTCCATAAACACCCGTACTGAGCTCTTAAACACTTGTCTATGGACCAATATTGTGTATTTCTGCTTCTGACTAATCCCCGCTCCCTTTTTGCACAGATATGTAAATTTGCAGCAAACTGGAACAGGTGCTGGTTGGATGAGGGAGCTCCCTGCTCCCCCTGTGCCTGCTGGCGACCAACACTGCTCCCGAGGCAGGAGGAAGTGTGCCTGTGATACTCTCCAGGGCAACCTTTGTCCGTGTGGCAGAAGCCCTACACGCTGTTCAAGGGATTTACCCAGGACAGAGGGGTGCTGGTGCATTGCTCCCAGCAGAAAGGCAGATTTCTGCTGTCTCTCCTTTCTTCTCATAATCATTCCAGGCTAACAGAAGGAATATCATACAGGTTTCGGAAAAGTGATGAACACTGATGATATCTCTCAGGAAACTTTTCTTGAAGTCAAATCTTTGTAAAACTACAACTGCCCAGATTAAAGGCTGAACCTAAATTGGCAGGTGCCTGATTGAGGAATAGTATATACTTTATCTGATTTGAGACTATGTAGCTCCAAGGAGTTCTTTAAAGAGAGATAAATCATTAATCCCCACAATCAGTTCAGAGCAGCCAGAAAAGAAGATAAAGTTCCCGTGTCTTTGTGCCACATATACCTCCAGGCGTCCTCTAACAGATTTCTCTGCAGTTTGAATTCAGCTCTCTACTTCAGAGTCAGAGACACACAGGGAAGCTGTGTTTGAAAGCAAAGAAAATAGCTGAAAACTCTCAAGAGATACAATTTAAAATGGATGGTGGTGTGATGGGGGAAATTTATTTGCAAGCATTATGTCATATTTTTTCTCGGATACCCATTAAGAGCATACACAATACCTGGCTGACTTAACCTGTGACCATTATTTATTGCAACCTACGTTTTCCCCAGAGTGAATGCCTGAATTCGAATCTTCCATTAATGGCTAAGTGCACTTCTGGGAAGGGTAAACAGAACAGCAAAGGCCTGGATCTGCAGGCAAGAAGCACACAGCAATCAAAACCAGGAAGAACAAAAGTGGCTTTAAATGTCCTCTTTGCTCCCCGAGCCTGGACAGGCTGTGCAAGGCTGGCCCCAGTGGAAATGAGAAGATCCTGCAGCTTGCTCATTCTGCCCATAGTTTGCTTCAATCTTTCCCTTTTTACTTCGGAATAAAGAACCCATTTTCAGGCACTTGGGAGAAAAACATTCACCCAGGAATGGCTCCAGCACAGTGATCTGTGCAATGCAGTGATTTGCCACACAGCATCTTTGATGCAGAATTACTGTGATGATCAAAGCAAGTTTAATCAGCTCAGTGGTTTGTAAGGGTTTGCAGCCCCTTCTGCCCGCCCGCCACTGGCCAGGATGTCTCCTTCACTTTGGACAGCAATGATGCAGGGAAAACCAGTAATAGCTCTGTGGCCAGCCTTCCCCCAGGCATGTTTTCACCCCCATCCTTCAATGAGAGGACAGATGGAAATATGAATTAGGAGTGGGAGACATTGCCAAGTGTACCCATTGAGGGAAGGACTTCTGAGGGAAGGTCATCTTTTCTATCTGTTCCCTGCCCCATGGAACCTCTGAAATGAGCTCCGAAGATTTTCAGAAACATTTGGAAGTGCGTGCCTGTGCACTGAAGCGTGGCCTACCAGCACCATACAAGGCTGTTGTTTCGGCTGCCAACCCCAAGCACAAAGCACAGCTGATTTTGGAGATGTGATGGTGACTCTCTGACACACAAACACCTTCCTGTGAGCATCTCCTCTGGCTCCACTCTCATTTTATGCTGGTCAGGTATTTTGAAGCTCCCTGGGGAAAAAGCAAGTGTACTGTGCTGCTGAATTTCACAAACCCACAGTTTTCAGTGTTAAAACTTGGACTTAGAAGCTAAATCCAGATGAATGCTTCTGAGGAGGAAAGCAGATCCTTTTAGTGTCTGAACCATTAAGCTGTACTTAAAAGAATGAGGAAAAGGTCTCAAAAGTCTTGTTTAATACAAGCTGCTATTCTAGATTTCATTCCTCCCCCAGCTGGTATTTCCTGCTCTGCAGAACACAGGGGAAAGCTAAGGCATTATTTAATGGGATTTCTCTGAAAGAGAAACCTTTAAGCTCTGCTATGGCACTAGAAGTATGGGTGGCTGGGGGAGCTGCATGGCTGGTACCTGCCCAGGAGTGTGTGCTGTGCAGACAGTCCTGGGGAGTGAAGAGCAGAGAGGCTGCTGTTCCATAAATCTGCCTCTGCTATATCCAAGACAAATCTAATTTAAGCTTTATTTTTGAGGACGTAAGCGGGGAAAAACCTTGTCCTTGTGTTCTGCACAAGAGGTGAGCTTCCAGCAGCTGGAGCTGCTGGCCATGGAAAAGTTACAATAACTGATCCACTATTGCTGAAAAGTAACTTATTAATGTGAGTGTCAAATCACAGATTTCTTTTAGAGTCCCTCTCTCCCACTGCCAGTATCGAATGGGCAGGTTCCCACATTAACTTTCTGAGTTGTTGTCATTTGCAGCAGTTCATCCATTCCAACTCTTACCCCTTAAGCTCTTTTGGACAGAAACAACTGTAAACTCTTTGCAGTTCATTCATTGGGGCTCTCAGTTTGGCAGAGTATCAGACTGATGCCAGGACAGCCGCGGCCGTGGGATTTTTTTAAGGACGTTTAGTTCCTGCCATCTGTCTGTTGGCTCAACTCTAAGAAATTTAGATTGTGCTGCCTTCCCAAAGTTGTTTTTTTCCCCCTTGGACTGCTGTCAGGATATGCAATCTGTCTGTGAGTGTTCCACTGAGACAGTACTTGAGATGTGATAAAATGCCTCCAATTCTTACATGTGTTACTTTATTTCCTAAGACCAGGTGATGATAACGATGCGTTTACGGTGCACATCACTTTAAAAGCATCGAGTACAAAGAGGTTCCAACCTTTTAATGTAGACTTAGTGCATTTTAGGAACAGTGTAACAGCATTTTCTGTGCAATTTCCTCATTTTGGCCTATTAGACCAGGTTGTTTGGTCAAGCTGAGGTGTGAGATGAATGATTAGGTTTTTGTGCTGCCACTTATCCGGGCTGGGGCTTTCCACAGAGGGGCCATTTACCTCAGCAGTGCAGGCATTGAGGAAGGCGTGGGAGTAGCTGCGCTGCTTCTTGGTTGTGTGCAGTTTAGTTAAACTCTACTTTATTTTTCATATTTATTTTCCTCCAAGATGTTTTGGGAAGAGCTGGTATTTCTCTGATGCTCAGTACCCCTCCCCACGAGCCTGTTTTTGCCACAGTGTTAGACAGGCAGCTGGACTTCAGTGACACTGAGAGACAAACCCCAGAGCCAGTGTCGTAAGTACCTGATCCATTTTGATGCCGAGCATTTGTACATAATCCATTAAAGGTTTAAACTTAGAAGTGGTTTATGAATGATTCCCGTGAGAAAAGGAAATCCCTACTAGAAGATGGGATCAGAGAACACAAGTCTCCTTAGGTGAGATGTTCTTAGGAAATTTCTGCTTTTGACAAAGTTGGGGTACATATTTTGTGGTCCAGTTTTCGATCTGACTTTTAATAATGGGGCGTTCCCAGTGATAAATCTGAAAGTATGGCAGATTCTGCCTGTTTTGGTAAACAGGTTATGAGCCCATCAATGCTTACATTATAATTTTAGACTGTGCTTGAGGGTCCACCTAGGCTTAGATTAGACCTTTTATCTTACAAGGTTTATTTATTTTGAAGACCTTAAAAATATTAAATCGATAGTGTGTTTCTAGATATAACCCATACAAAAGAGACATTTAGTTTATAGAATGAAACAATAAAACCCTAAAAATGTGGGAGTGCAGCTGGTTAATGTCTGTGTTCTTGTCTAATTGACAAAAATACTGCCTTAGCTAGAAAATACAATCCCTGCTTTAACAAAACACATCTTCACAGTCCCACTTGATTGCAGGGCTCACATTTTATCTATATAGCTGAAGTCCAACTAAATGATCTTTGTTTTTAGCTGACTGCAGTGCTTTTGCAGAGAATGATGATAAATCTGCAACAGACAAAAACTAGATGTTTTCAGTTTCAATAAAAATTAGTTATTTTTTAAAGTGAGAATAACAACAAAGAGGAACAGATTAGACAATGTAGGATTTAGATAAATTTAGGGTTACAACAGTTCTCTTGCCTTCAGCCAGTATAATGAATAATTTAGAGCCAAATTTAGGGGCACTCCAGGACTAAAGTATTGCACTATCTAATTTCTGTTGTTACTCTGAAGTGTAAGCAGCAAGCTTATTAAATATGAATGGAGTAATCAGACAAATTCTATGACTGTGTGCATGAGCTTCTCATTAATGATTCACAATGAAGCATCATGCAAGACTAAATAGACTGCACTGGATTTAAAAGTAATAAATATACTCCAGAAACAAAGTAATTTAACGACCTTCCTATGAACCATGGGGCTTAAAGCAGAAGGGTGCTCAAGCAGAGCATCCTCATCGAAGCTCTGACTCAAGGAGATCATCTCTTGCACATCCCTCTTGATTATCTTTTGTCAAAACAGCCGTGCCATGGTAGCCCCGCTCAGCGCCTCCTTTCAGCGCTGTGTTTGTACCCTGGAAAGCTCAGGCACCGCAGCCTGCACGGGGTGGTTGCTGAAACTTCTCCTCAGTGGGACACAGCACTCACCGCCAAGCCAAGTTAGCAATTAGGGCATGATTCTGAGCATCCTTTACCTCTCACTGACTCCAGCAGATAGCACTCCTGGGATCAAGCTCTTTCAGCTGGGGAAGTGAATACTGCTTCAAAGGGAAATTCTGAGCTAAAAGAGAAAAATACTTTGGCCTTTTTTCAGCTTTCCAGGAAGGGGTTTTCAACATGTAACAAGGGAAAGATCCTTGAGCTTATTTTTGTATGTTTGAGATTAGATGCACTGATGTTCCTTTCAGAAGTGGGATGTGAATCAGGATACCAGAACAGCAATTCCTTCCCTCATCAGAGTTTAAACAGAGATTCAAATTTAAACAAAAACAATTAAAATTGACTGACTTTCTAGTTATTATCAGATTTATAGTTCTAGCAAACAGGTTTTCTTCCTAAACAGAAATATTTCTGAATAAACTTTCATTATGATTTCCCCACAGTGATTACTACAAACCCCAAACTTTCTTTGTCCAGCTGTCTAGACAATATCCTCACAAATCCTGCAAGATAAAAGAGCCAATGAAAGAACGGTAAAAATACATGAAAACCTGGAAGAGATGTCAGACAACTTTGAAATACTTGACTCCATTTTACTTTCCTATTTCAAAGAAAAGTATAGGTCTTCAGATATGACAGGCAAAAATATAGTCTCAGGGTGCTCATTGTACATGATCAAGATACGGGATGGGATAACCCAGAGTGAGTGGAATATTGATTCGGGTATGTGTGCTGGTCAAAATATTTATTACTTTGTTCACACAGACATGATAAATATGGAACATAATTTTAATGATTGCAACCCAGAATAGAAAAGCAGAACTCATCAACTTTTTGATCTCCTTGTTTTTAACAAGGTTCCTGTAAAATCAGTCTTTCTTTTCTCCGCAATTTTAAGTGCAACTTTATGAAAATAAAAAGCAGGCATTATCAATTTAATCCTACAGTTGGCAATTAGCATCTTTACAGACTCTGAAGCCTAAACAATTAAAAGTTGAATAATTTATGACAAATGGAACAATTTCTGTCAACAGTATTATAACATGCATTTGAAGTATTCTTCACTGCCTGGAGCTGCCCGATGATTGATCCTGAGTCCTCATTAGTGATGCAGTTGCTGTCCCCGCCCCTGGGCAATGGCTACTTTTGTTTGCCTGCACTTCTGAGTTAATTGTAACGAATTCCTGGTTACTCGTGCTTATTCAGGGTGCGATTGTGCCAGTAAAAGGAAGTGGAGGAAGTGTGCTACGGCTGCCCTCAGGCCCGCAGGGTATCTCCCAGGCCAAACCTGACCGAATGGCCACTGACTCCTCTGGCCAGCGAACACAGCAGGCTGTTCCTCAGCTCCAGTTTCATTCTTGGGACAGTGGATAGCAAACTCACAGCTTTGACTTTCTCATCCTAGCTATTTGCTGGTGACGTTTACAAGCCCCTCACAGCAAAGATGTTTAGCTGGGCAGATAATAGGAAGCAGCTGCAAGGGGTGAATGATCAGGTAGATGAATATGGGAACTGTTTTTCTTTGAGAGAGGGTCAAAAGGATTGAATATTTATAGGGAATACACCATCAAAAGGTGGCTTGGAAGAAACCGCCAGGTTAGAGTCAGGCTGAGAAAGGCCAGTGTGTGCCCATGTGTGTGGTGACTGCTGTGGGGGATGTCCCTGGAGAGATTTGTTCATTGAGGTCATGTCTGGGGGTGGTCATCTACTTATGGTCCCCACTCTTCTTGGCAGGAAGAACCCAAGATGTTTAACCACCGCCCTTTGTAGGGTTTCTGGGCAGCTCTTCCTCTTCAGCATGAGGACAGAGATTTCTTTCTTCTTATGAGCATATGGCAGACCAGAGCTTCTAAGCCATTGTTCCATTTTGGGCTGTAACTCCAGGGCCTTCACGTGGAGTGAACCTTCATCTCTGTGCTTCCTCTGGCTGCCTTTGGCAGAAATGCTTTTCACCTGGCTGTTCACTCCTTTGCTGCGAGTCACCCAGGGCAGGCCACTTTCAGGAAGAGTGTGAAAGCTTGGCAGACTGGGAGGAAAGACTTATTAAAAAAACCCGATGTGTGATATCCTACTTCTGCAGAGAATTATTCTTTCCTCCAGTAATATAATTTGTGTTTGTCCCCCTAAGAGCATCCATGCAATGGAAGATGGAGGATGCAGGGAGAGAGAGCAGCTCAGGGATCAGGCAGCTTCCCTTGCAATGCCTGAAGTGTCAGGCAGCCAGGTAGTGTGGTGAGGGCCTGGGACACTGCAACCATCCACGCCCTGCTCTGTTAATGAGGCTACATGAACTTAGAGGTGCAGAGAGAGGCCAGGAGGTCAAGCTTTGCACCTCATAAAAAGATCAAAAAAGTAAATTGGGTGTTAAGAATTTTGGGAAAGTACATAAATCACAACTGAAGGTCATGCTATAAAACCAGAGCATGGCCAGATTTTAACTGCTTAGTAAAATAGTGGCCACCCCATATCAAGAAGGATGTTGTAAAATCTAAAAATAGATGGAGAGATACAATCATAATGAAGATTCTAAGCCAAAAAATAGCCTCCGTCCAAGGAGTGACTAAATAGGATGCTTCAGAAAGAATGAATAGGATTCTTCACATTGAGAAGAGACAGATGGGGAAGAGCAAGATATGATTTAAGGCCTTTCAAATCACGAGAGAGATGGAGGAAGTGAATGTGTGAATTTTTCATTTTTCATTGTACTAGAATTGGGAAGTGCATAGTGCAAGTCAAGGTAGCTCAAAATAAAAGCCAAAATAAATAGGACTCCTTCACAGAACCTCAAAGTAACTTGAGAAAGTCACTGCAGTCACTGCACTGAGTAAAAGCTGAATGTGCAGATGGCTTCAGAGCAATTAGGCAGATTAGACAGCAGCCAGAAGATCTGTGGATAAGGGGCAAACATAATTGTCCATGTTCCAGCTTTGGCTATAAATACCTCCAGGTGCTGACCACAAAAAGCTGGGAGGGTGTGTAAGGGGAGAAGGAAGCTCCTTGCAGTGTCCATTCTGGTTTCCCCAGCCATTTCTCGGGCTTCCGGCAGTGGGAGTGGGGCCTGAGCTGCCTCTGTTTGTGCAGAGGAGATGGCTCTGCCCCACTGCAGTGAGAGCCCATGGAACCTGGAAGGGCAGGAGTGCTCTGGGAGAGAAGCTCTTCACTCTCCACAGGTGGGGCCTTCACAGACTTCAGCTTTCTTGTGCCAAGAAAATGACACAACGTTTATTTATCTCAACATGAGCTTAATGATAGATGTTGAAGGTTGGGTTTTTTCTCTGGAGGTCCAATCTCCTCCTTCCCTTGAGTGAGTAGGTGAGGAGGTCATTTGAGGAGCTCAGGTATGCTCTTTTCTGCACATTCATCATAAACCATTAATCAGAGTCTGTACATGTGCTTACAAGATGAGAAAGAGTTGCCAAAGGGCTGATAATTAACACATTTATCTGAATGCTGAGATTGTACAAAGCCAGCTGAGAAAACAGGTATAAATTTGAACTGCTAGTGAAGATACAGATCTATTTTTTCCCCTGTCTCCCAGAATCTCCAAATCAAGATTGAATATTTTTTAAGAAAACACACTCCAGATCAACTCATTGCTGAATTTATTTTCTAGCTGTGGCATTTAGCAGCTTCTCAGCTGTAAAAGTGTTTAGATCCTTTTAACCTTATGTTCTGAATTTACAGAGGGGCAGGTCCATATAAACAATCTCTCATATGTTGCCTTCTTCCACATGCACATCTGGTGAGTTCTTCATCATTCCTAATTACAATGCAGGTTGGTGGAATATTACTTCTTTGACAGAAACTGTAGAAAGAAACTGTGAAATTTAAACAAGAACTGAGAATCCCACTGAGACTTTTATTAGCAGAAAAATCAAAGATCTGCAAAATGTATTTTCTTTTTTTCCCCCCTCAGTATCACTGAATCTTCTGGTTCCAGACCATGCTTAGTCCTCTGTCATTACAGCCAGACCTGGGCATGAATCAGAGATTAAAAGTACCTTTCCAGATCTATCTTCACTAATGCAATATGTTTATAAAGGGTCCATAAGGAGCAGTTGAAAACTCTGTCATATTTTTCTGTATTGCTACATGTACCAGTGGTCAGAAAAAATGGCTGCTTTCTTGTTTAGCTGACTGCCAAAACTGCATTTCACATAAAGAAGGAATAGCTAAAAACATTTGGATCCTACTGTAGTCTGTCCAATTCAATTCAAATTGGCACTGTAAATCTGCATTAAATCAGCTCACCAAAACCTCCTCTTGTCTAAACTATTGTCAATTAAAAAGAATCCCACTAATAAAAGAGAATCCAGCATAAAATTCTAAAGAAAATATTTCTCTGAATAAATAAGTCTAGACTTAAAATCCAGATGGGTATAAATATTGACTACTGATCTTCTGGACAAAATGCAAAAATCTGCTCATTAAATACTTGCAGTTTAGGAACCTTTTTTCATGGGGAGAATGCCTAACAATAATTGCCAAACCTAGCACTGGTGTATGCTGTGGGTAGCTCTATCTTTCCCTCGCATTCCCTCAAGTTCTTTTTTCAAACCTGCTGCAGTTCAGCAGGATCCTGAAGAACCTGCCTTTGTTCAGAACAACCACTCACACACAGTGAATGATGTGCTTCGTGCCCGTCTGATGGGACCGAATGAACTAACAAACTGGTGCTCTTTATCTACAGCTTATTATCCAAACAGACAGAACAGTTAGAGAAAAAAATAAAGTATTTCAGGCTTTGATAGTCCCTGTTCCAGACAGAATCCCTCTGTCTGACTCGGAGCTGTTTACGTGACTATGACCTGAACTTTCAAACAGCTGCAACTCTTTGTTTTACAGGCGACCCTGGGCTGTGATTGACCTCCTTGCAGTTGTTTGCTGTGATTTGGACACAGACGATGAAGCTGGAATCATGAAGTGAGCACAAACACAGGAATGGCCTGCTGCTGCTGCTGAATCTGCTTCCAAAGCTGTAATGCAGCACCAGTTTCTTCTGCATTGTGGTCTGTGAGCATTACCTCATCCAAAGCCAGTCTGAAAGCACAGAGCAGGGAACATCTTGCTGGAGGAGGTAGAAGGAAGTGTTGCATCTGTTCTGCACGAGCAAGTCAGGATTTCTCCTCTCCTGCAACAGCACTCATCTGCTGTTTGCATGTGCAGCAGCTCCTACCCATTATTGCTTGTGTACAATTGCACAGATCCTCAAGGCATTTGTGCAGTTCCAGTGACCTGAGTGGAGGATTTGGCCTGCCTCTACCAGACCTGTCATATTCTATGCACAAAGCAACATCATCCTTTCAGCCATTTACTGAGCCACTTTATTAAGGTTGCAAATAAAGTCAATAACTCTAATCATGCTTTTGGTCGCTGTGAATCCTGGCTTGCCTAGGAATCATTGGAGATAAACATCTCATTTCAAATAAGCCACTGAGCAGATGGTAATGACTTTTAATCACAAGCAACACAAGGAAAATCTGAAATAAAGCCCTTGAGATGAACACTTTGGTACATCATTCCCACCATTTTGAATGCTGAATAACCTTGCGCCACAAAGAGAGCCATGTGTGATTTATGTACACATACACTTCCAGCAAACTAAAATACTGACAGTCAGTAATTGTTTTTCACAATTCTTATTTTGGGCCCTTATCCAATGCCCAGTGAAGTTAAACCAAACCTCTTCTTTCTAAGCCTTCAAAGACTCCATCTGCTGCAATTACAAAGTGTTGTGTTTTAATTGCAGATGCTGAAGTCTGGGAGACCTACAAGAACTTCCTGCTCAATACTAAAAACAAGAGTGGGAGTAGTTTCTTTACACACCTGAAACTCTTCGCTGGGAAAAAAAAGGGAGCTGTTAGCCATTTGCAGGAACAGTACTGGGGGTCAGACACTGCCCTCAGCTCATGGCCTGTGCCTGTGTCAGGTTAATGGCCTCATTTTAGACTCTTCTCAGCTTAGGTCAGTCCTGAGAAGGAAGTACAGGGAGTGTTTTCACAGGGCCTGTCTGCTACGGCATTTTTGGAAAGTTGAGATGCTCGTTGCATTAAGGACAACTTTATGCCAAGAGTGGAGCTCTTGTTTCTGTATAATCTCCCTCTGATCCTCTGTGATGTGTTCAGAGCAGTCTGCTAACCCAACGATATTGCTGCTCATGGCAGTGTGACAGGTTTGCATTTCAGTCCTTGGGCTGCAATCTCCCTGCCTGGAAGCTTACTAACACCATTTCTAAATGGTCATGTTTAAATAGTTTTGCTTGAGCCCACTTACAGAGCATCTGTGTTCAAGCTCTTTTTAGCAGGGAATTGGCAAGAATTGGTTTTCAAACAACCTGATTAAAACATGTCTGCAACAAAAGCTCCATCACAATTTACAATATGCCTTCCACAACACTGCTTAAATTTTAACTCCATGTAAATCAGTAGCAATCTTCCTGCTGAGTTCTTACTCCAGTGTGGCTTTGTCACTTATCTTCCAGAGAAGGACTCCCGTACCTCACTTCCACGTCCTGCAAAGACCTGCACCACTCACCAGGAAACCCACCCTCGCAGCTTATGGTAACAGCAAACGTTTCCACAGCCACATTACAGCTCTGCAGATGAGATCCAAGCAAATAAGGTGCCTGGTTAATAGCATGCCCAAGAGGAGTGCAGGGGAGGCTGGTTGGCAATGCTGGTGGCAGGAAGCCATTCCCCATCTCATGGACACAGTGGTGGCAGCTGCAGCTGGAAGCTCTGTGCCCTGTACAGCTGCTGGGAAAGGCATGGCATGAGCCACTGACTTCAGTACAGGCTGAAAACCCACACACGGACCTTGATCCTGCTCTGCACAGAGACAGCCATGAACTTCAGCAGGAAGGGTTGCTTCTCTCAAGCTCTGGGAAGGTCTGGGAACATTCATAGCCCTTAGCTAGCCATGTACCTTTTTCACTGCAACTGGGAAAATCCTCTTCATTATTTCATCTACAGGCTCTTGCAAATGAATAAATGAAATACATGAATGAAGCGTCCAAGCTCTCGGTGCCTTGCTCGGGCATGGCTTGTTTAAATGCCTTGGAAATGTTGTCGGAGAAATGAGTCTGTAGGAATCAGACCTGGAGAGGAAAACTCACACATTGTACTTATGTATGGAGGCAAGAGATGTGAGAGAAGCCTTCCCAGCACTCTCTCATATGACACATACAGAAGCAGGAAGATTAATGGACACAGCAACTAGACAGCAGAATATCCCAGAATCAATTAGGTTGGAAAAGACCTCTGAGATCATCGAGTCCAACCTGTGACAGAACATCACCCTGTCAACCAGACCATGACAATGAGTGTCACTTCCAGCCTTTCCCTGAAGGCCTCCAGCGACGGTGACTCCACCACCGCCCTGGACAGTCCGTTCCAGTGTCTAATCATCCGTTCTGTCAAGAAATTCTTCCTCATGTCCAACCTAAACCTCCCATGGCACAGGTTAGCACTATGTCCTCTTGTCCTGTCAAAATTACAATGCTTTCCAGTTGGGCATTGAAGGTCCCACAACTCACTGGGCAGCGAAATTCCCCAGCAACGCCTGCAGAATACTCTGCGTCTGGTGGAGCCGCCTCCAGATAATTTTGGGGTCGGTTTTTGTTTTAGATTGACTGATTTTAGATTTTAGTTCGCTTTTCCTCGGTGTGCTCTAGTAACTAGTACAGTGAGCCTTATGAGCGAATTTTGTTTCAGTTTCACATTAAACCTGCTCTTGGCGACGCTTTCACCGGCGGTTCTCTAAGCGGCCTAAAAGCTCCCCTCACGGCTCTCTCTCCGTCACGGCTCTCCCTATCCCTCACGGCTCCCCCTATCCCTCACGGCTCCCCCTATCCCTCACGGCTCCCCCTATCCCTCACGGCTCCCTGTTGCTCCCAGCTCGCTCTCCCTCACGGCTCGCTCTTCCTCACAGCTCTCCCTATCCCTCACGGACTCCTCTCTCCCTCCCGGCTCCCTGTCCCTCCCGGCTCGCTCTCCCTCGCGGCCCCGCCCTCGTGCCCGCCCTGGCGCTGCAGTTCCCGGCGGCCCCGGCCGGGTGCGCTGCCGGCAGCATGGCGGGTGAGGCGGGCGGTGCCGTGCTGGGCCGCGCGGCCGACAGGCTCTTCTCCCTCAGCGGGCTCTTCGCCGTCCGCAAGCCCAAGGGACCCACCTCGGCCGCCGTGCTCAACCTGCTCAAGGAGAGGCTGCTGGCAGGTGAGCGGCGGCGGCCGGGCCGCCACGTCCTGAGAGTTCGGGCCGGGCGTTCCCTGCCCGGCGCGGCTGCGGGATGGGGTCAGGTGTGTGCGGTCCTTGGGGTGCGGGAACCGCAACCCTGGGGAAACCACTGCACCCTCTTCCTCAGCGTTCAGAAAACCGAAGGATAAGCGGGGTTTAGTTTCTGTTTGTTTGTAGGTTTATTTGTTTTGTTTTGGTAGTAGTTCATAGCCATGGCATGGCCCACCTTGGAGAACGGAGCCTTTCCTGGGTGCAGCCTGGCTGGCTGCGCACGTGGTCTCAAGCTGCGCCGGGGGAGCTTCAGGTTGGACATTAGTAGGAGTTTATTCACAAAAAAGGTGGTTAGACATAGGGATGGGCTGTCCCTGGAGGCCTTTAAGGAAAGACTATCTCAGCCAGATTCTGTGTTGGTCACACTGCATGGTGAGCTGTGAGACCGCATTCACCCCATGCTGCTTGGGGCAGGCACCTATTACCGCCAAGGTACAGCAGGATGTGAGCCCTGAGATCGGATGGGGATGAGATTTGGCCCAGCAGGAAGCTCCAGCCCTGCAGGACACAGTGCAGGGGATCCCAGGCTGCTTGGAGAGCTGTGTCAGGGTCCCAGGGACAGCCTGTGCTCATCTGCCAGAATGTGCCACAGCCTCTCTGCAGCACAGCATTGTCAGGATGTTCTGCTGCAGTCCCGCTGCCTATTGCCATTAAAAAAATCACCAAAGGAGTGAAAACCACAGTGTTTCAAAAAGTTTGAAAGTCCTGGACACGGTCTGCAGAAGCTGCTCTTTCTGAATACAGGGAAGTGTGTATGTCAGATAGTAAGGAAAAAAAAGCGAGATCATTGCAAAGGTATGAGTGACTATGGCCTAGATTCTCTTTATAATGGATATGGGGACTTGATCATCTAGTCTGGGCTTTTGGGCACTTGCTGATGAAGTGAGAACTTTCAGACTAGTGAGTGCTTAGCCTGATTTACCCTGTAGTGAACTGTAGCGTAGGCACACACTTCTTGTATGGAGGAATCTGGTTCCCTGAATGAAGAGATAATAGATATGGGTAAGGGAGCTTAGGCCATTTGTCATATTTAATACTAATAAATAAGGGGCACTGGACTCTGTAAAATTCCTGGAGTCATCAGCTGCATAGGAAGTTGGGTTGGTTGGGACACTGACAGCTTCAAAGCAGCACTGAGCAAGTTCAGTTCACTGCAGAGTTTCCATAGGGCTGTGCAAATAAACATGTCCCAATATAAGGCAGTAAATACATCAAGAATTGCCCAGATTATGTAGCATAAAATTTGTGTTAAATAGATGTTTTGGGAACTCTGCTGCTGGTTCTTCCATGCCTTGTTAATGAAACTTCGCAGGTGAACCAGGTTTGCTACCAGTACTTTCCAAAAATCTGTTTGTAACAGTATGTGAGACTTCATTAGAATCTAAGTGAAAACACTTTGCAGATTGCTTGAGGTTGGGAGTAAATCTAAATTAATCATTGGTCTTCTGCAGTACAGTCATTTCTGCACTGCTAAATTAATAGTTTAAATATTTGATTTTTATTTCCTTTGGCAGTCTGGAAATGTGGGCCATTTTTCCTGTGTTCTGAGGTTATTTTATAATGCTTCCTTTCAATTTCTATTTGCAGAAGCTGGTGTGCAAACAAACGGGAACAAAAGAAATCAGGTTTTGAAAATTGGACATGGAGGAACTTTGGACAGTGCAGCCACAGGAGTTCTGGGTAATGAAAAACATAATTATAGTCATCCAAAGATGATTTCAGGAAACATTTTCATGCCTGCATGAAGTCAGGTGGAAGGACAATTTGGGATACACATGGCAGGTTTTGGGGGAAGGACAGATTACTGTGGACGAATGGCCTGGGTTAAATTTCCTGTGCATATACTTTTACATGCATGTAACATGTTTCTTAACAGAAGGCTGTATTCTCCCTTCCTGCCTTCCCTCCCCTCCCCAAATCCTGAAATAACTGCTGGGTTATTACACGTGGGAAGATACAAACTCTAGTGTAATGAATTGTAAAGTACCTGAGAAATTGATGGCTTTTTTAACTTAAGCTGGGGATTTATAGTCATCATAATTTGTTGAATTATTTTGTCTCACAGTAATGCTATTCTGGGATTTTGAGGGAGCCTTTAGGGCTGCTAGTACTTGCCAAATGAAAGCTATGTAAGAACAATTCAGCTGCTGCTTTTCTGGAGGCTCAGTACATACAAAGTTTTAGCTCCCTGTCCTGTCTTGCTTCATAAAGAAGAGTCTTCAAAGATATTTTGTCTTCTAATTTTGATAGCAATCCATTTATTGAATTCGTTTGTTTTGTTAAAGAACAGGATGTGTCAATTGCTGGTGTTAAAACCTCAGCTGTGGGTGTAATTATTCCCACATCATACTTTGTCACCAACAGTTTTATTGATAAGTAACATGCAGACTGCAGCTTGCTCAAATCATAACCTTGTAGCTCTCCTTGGCTTGGAGAAATAACAGCAATACATTTTTGCTGCTGAAAATAAACAGGTGCAGCTCTGAGTACACACTGAAAGTAAACGCACCGGGTTTTGATGTATGACTTCTCTCAGGCAGAATTCAGCTTCAAGGGGAGGCTGGTTGCTGCGAGTGTTGCTGGAGGTCTGTAGCTGGTAATTGTCACTTGTGAACAGGGCAGAATGTAACAGTCTTGGGTTAGCAGGGAGCACTGCCTGGTTTGGCTCTCATTTCCCGTGCTCTGTGGCCACTCACAAGAGAATTCAGCGTGCATTGCCGAAGCAGACGTTTTCCTTTTACACAGATGTTCCCTTTGAGCATGCTACTTCTCATTGTGCAAAGTCAACAGCATTGATCCTTAGGAAAAGCAAAATCACTCCTGCTTTTTTAATGGCTTCTCCAACTGTTCCGATACCCAGCAGATTCCCAAGCCTGCCTCTGTGGCATGACAAAAACTATTTGGGGTTGATGTGCTTGGTATACATAGAGAAGCACATCACCTTAATATGCTGTGGATGGATTGAAAAAAGGCATAGGATCTTTCATTCCTCTGCCATACAAAACATACAGGGAAAAATCAATGGTGGCTAGGTTGGAAGGGACAAAACTGGAGAGGAGTGGGAGAAGGGATGTGCCCAGATTTCTTGTGCGTTCTGGTAAGGTAATGAGGAGAGAGGGAAGGACACAACAGAAACAAGTTATTCAGAATGTGTGCTGCTTCTTAGGATGGTGGAGCAGAAAGCTTGCTTTCCTCATGGACAGGAGCATGACAGAAGTATTAAATTTTCTGAAACGCTTTCCGATCTATACTGCTGTCTCCCAGACTTTATGTACTGCATGTTAATAACTTTGTTCCTGGGAATTAATTGATACCGAGTCTTGCTTAGTGTGCCAGGTGTACTGCCAATAACTGAGCAGTGCTCTTTATCAGAAAACATACTTTTGTATTTCTTCCCTTACTGACAGCAAATGTAGGTGAGGAAGGACCGTGGAGGCAGAGGTCAGTGATCTATGATGTGAGAGAAAGGCAAGGCCGAGACTTGGTGAATATCTTCTTTTGGTGTTATTCTAGGCCTGTGGTTGTAGTTTGCTGCTTCTTGCTATATAATAGGAATTTTATTTGGCTTATTTTTATGTGGCAGTAATGAATTATGCTTTCACAGAAGAAGAAACCGTGAAAAACTATAAAAAATAAAAATTCACTTAAATCTTCTTACATTCAATGTAGTCTGGCAAGTGGGGTTTATATCACTGTTCAATAAAACACATTCTCCATAAGCTGATGATTAATGGAGAAAATTGTTAGTATTTTGTTCACAAAAGCATGC
Source organism: Pomatostomus ruficeps (assembly GCA_013400735.1). NCBI lineage: Eukaryota > Metazoa > Chordata > Aves > Passeriformes > Timaliidae > Pomatostomus > Pomatostomus ruficeps. The sequence goes on along the minus strand of VYZT01032085.1, from coordinate 108,727 downwards.
AATGTCTCTTTAAAATTATTCTATTGAATCTCTTGACACTCTTCAGCAAAGTTCGGCTCAGCTGTTGAAGTGTCAGTTATGTCATCATGTTGCAAGAAAAGTGCTTGGTTATAAAGTCTTATCCGTGTGCTTATCTCCTTTTCTCAGCCTTCTTGCAGCTCCTTCCTATCTGGCAAATAACAGGAACAGGTTGAACTGAAGGTACATGAAAGCACAAGGGCATGTGTGACTAAAAACCCTCAGGAACACGAGGAGTAGTAATTGAGAACAAGGAGGAATCGAACAAGTCTCAGAGCATAAAAATTGAGAAGCATTAGACCACAAGTACAATAGTGTTTGTTCTGGTTTTTTTTAAAGTTCATTTTCAATTTGATGTTTTTGGTCCTGGCTCTTGATTAACATGAAGCTGATTTCCTGAAAGCTCCCTTAGCTCCTCTAGTTTTATTAAAATTAAGTACTTAAGCTGTTACACATTCCATGAATTGTACACAAAACTAATTTCCTTCTAAAATTTTCTTCAGATTGCTGTATGTGGAAAAAATCAATAGGAAAGCATTTTAAAGGAAAGCACCTTGTAAAAAGCTTTAAAATAAAATATAAAACAGAGCTCTTTTTCTGTCTCTCTCTTTTATGAAAAGCTGACTGATTGCTGTTTTTTAGAATACTGGTGTTAAGATTGAAATAACAGTAATCTGTACATGCACAGTAATAGGCAGTTGGACCTTTTGATTATTTTAGTTTCTTGCTGGAAGCCTGATAAACAATTTCATTATGCTGCCTTGGCTGTATTACTCTTGGTCACTATCAACCTTTAAAAGGACTATTTGGTTGCAATGAAGAGTTCGTTCATTATTGGTGAGCCATAGCCTTCATCAGACCAGAGGCAGTGTTAATCACACTCTCCATTTCTTCGGTGATTAAAAGATAAATAAATGTAGGAGTTGAATTAAAGTATTTTAACAATAGATGAAGGTTATTTATCTTTTGCTTTAGACTTTTTTTATCCTTTCACTAGTCCCATGTTGTTTGAACATCAGAGATGCTTTCTGAAAAGTGTTGACTTTCTTCATATGCTAACAGAGCATGAAAGGCTGAGTTTCTGACTAGCATAATATTTAGTATTTGAATGGTGTTGAAAAAGGGAACTGCAGGGCTGTTTTGAAGTAGCATTTCTTCTTCTGTCTTTGCAGTGGTTGGTATTGGAAAAGGAACAAAAATGCTGGGAACTATGTTGGCAGGTTCCAAGGTAAGGAATGCTAAATGACTTCTGTTAGCAGGGGGTTTTGTTTGCTGGCTTTCTTCTTTCCTGCAGTGAAGAGCTGAATCAACATACAAATATGTCAGCTATCCTGCATATTTAGTTTAAATGTGTACTTCAGCTCCTTCTTGCAGTTAGTCAGAAATATGCTACTTTAATGTCCAGAATGGTTATTATAAAAATGTTGTTTGTCTTGCTTTTCTACAAAACGTTAATAAATACCAAATTACCATTTTACAGGAAGATTTCTATACTATTTAGTGAATTAATAAAAAAAAAAGAAAGAAAAACTAATGAAGATGGCACTGAAACTGATGTTTTGGGGATGTTGTTGTGGATGACACTTCAATTTTTGGTAATTTTCCTTATGTGTAGATAACTTAATTGTTATTTAACTTGGAGTAACAGATGGTCTTTGTTTCTTTTCTGTCTTCTTAAATACCATGGGGCCTTAAGAGGCTCCTTTTGGAATTTGGAGTGTTTTGGATTGCATTGCTGCCGCTGTAGAGGGATGCTCTACAAACACATCAATAGGCACACATGAGAAGCCAAAGGTAGCAAAAGCCCTGTGGCTGCTTGAGATAATCCAGACCAGAGCCTTGACAGATAGAAATCTTGTTCATTGCTGGTTTTGATTAATTTTACTGTGTTAATTTTACTTTGGTGACCCCCCCAGACTGTAGATGTTACATACACAAAATGTGCAAGTACTCCAAGAGTAATTTATCAGTGTTGATTCCTTCCTCTCAAGTCAGATCCTGTGGATTTAGCCATTATTTTTACATGAGAAGTTTAGATAAGAATGACAGGTGTAGAAATCAATTAAGCCTTCCAAATTTCATCTTACACTCAGGGAAAGTCAATAATGCATTATGTTCTGCCATTTTTCCCATTCTCTTCTAGTCTGAACACTTAAGGTCTTTTACAGCTGCTGTACTGATAGCTTAAAGGTAAAATTTGATTGACAATCTTCAGTTCAACTCAGAGGCAAAAAATTTGGCAGAAAAGAAAACAGCCAGGATAAAAGGACATAGCTGTAGAGTCTGATCCAAAACTCACAGTAGGCAGTGCCAGTCTCTGCACTGGCTGTAATGGGTTTGCATTTGATTTATATGAGCACATTTCAGAGGCATCTGTGCTTTGAAATGTGCAGTAAACAGCTGGATTTACAGTGGAAATGTAAGCAGTTACCACCTGACACCTCCTTTGAAAGAACTTTAAAGTTAAAAGAAGTCGTAGATTTACCTCAGATAAATTAAGTCATCATAGCTAAATATGTAAATTGTTGATTTGAAAACACATAAAGCAACTGAATTATCTCTTAAGCTGGTGTTCACAGTGGGAACAGCTGTGATGGATGAAGTACTTTCAACCTGTTTGGCAGAAGAGGATATGCTCGGGTTTCTTGATGGCTTCTCTGTGGAGTCCTGTAGCCAGTACCAGGGTTATCCAGCCAGACGTTGTTCCCAGATGGCTCACAGGGGCTCAGAGCTGCTCCTGAGGGGCAAGGGAGGGCAGAATGGGCAGTGGGGGCAGGCTGGTCCATCAGCTCTCCCCTGGCCTCTCATGGCTGTGGGCACTTGGTTCAGTGAGGCTAAGGTACATCTTTACAGAGACAGCAGCCCTGCCACTGCAGCTGTTCCTCTGCTCTCCCCCTGTGGAGGAGAGAGGGAGGTGCCTGACATCCGTGCCAGGTATGGATTCACCAGCATTTTTTTGGAGCTTTTCCGGTTTCTGCCTTCCTATTTTCTATTTGTTCTTGAATAAATTAGGCATGCAGTAATTTGTGAGACTTAAGGAAGTTATAGGATCTCTCACAGATGTCTGCCTCTTGGGTTTTTTGACCACACTGACAACAGCATCTCATAAGGTATCAAGAGATAAATCCATGACTAAAGAGGTTTGAGTTTTTGCATCCCATGCCATGTGCTTGCAATTTATACTCTTACTTAATTTTTTTCCCACTATTTTGGATGCTAAAGTGTTTGTTGAAATGTGATGTTTTTCTTTTGTTCCTTTTATTATTATAAAAATTCAGAGGAGCTGCCTGACCCTCTCGGAACAGGGTTTGCCGTTTGCTTCTAGGAATGTGTCTTGTAAAGAAACAGCTCAGTCTATCATTGCTGGCAGCGGGGCTGTGTGGAGTGGCCAAAGCGTATGGTACCGCAGCAAACTCCATATGGTGACTCTGCCAGGAGCTGGACTGTCTCTGACTTTTCCCCAAACGTTGTGTGAAACTTTCCTGACTCTGTGTGGCAGCTCTGAGCATTATCACTTGGTGTGCAGCTCACACACGTTCTGCAAGGAGTGGTACTGTTGATGTGTAAACAGAGTTCTTCTTTGGTTTGACCTCCTTAGGAATTAAGACAAACAGAAGTGTGCAGCCAAGGGCAATACCTGCTTAGTGTTCCAGATTTCTCACTGCATTTTTAATATTTGTCCAGAAATAAAAATATGTACAAGCTGGCTTAGGTTTTGTTTGTTTGCTTTATTTTGTTTCAAATGTTCCAAGTGAGAGGGAGAAGCTGAATGCTCTTGGATCTGGAATTTAAATACTGAGCATTATTAAAATGTTCCACAGAAGAATCACTTCTTGTTCTGGGACTTGCATTTGGTCTTGTTTGGACTTCTGGCACTTCAATGTTTTGAGAGGTGTTTTTTTTTTATCATGTTGGCAAAAAGGAGTAGAATGAGAAAATACTTAGTGCTTCACCAGTAAAATTAACATGATGGGAGTGGACCATTATTTATTACAGTAAATTGTTTCTGAACAGCTCAGTCTTATGTATGACTTGTCTGTCTCAAACACAATGTAGAAGTGTGTTTTTCTAGGGAGAAAATGGGTTAGAAAACAGTAGCACAGTTTCCAAAGTGGTAGTCCTATTTAAAACATCTCATCTACCAGAATGTGCTGTTACATAGAAGCAGTGAGGGAAACGATCATGTTCTAATCAGAGAAAATGAAGAGCACTAAGCAATGAAATTCTTCATTAATCTAATACTTTCCATTGGGAGGAGATTTCTCCCTGCACATACAGCCTTTATGGGTAACTGAAACTTTCAGACTTCAGTTCTGTGCTTAATTTGCTTATTTTTCAGTGGTACCAGGGTTCAGCCTAAGGGAATTTTAGTCATACTGGTGTGATCGAAGCCAGAACTTGGCCATCCATCAAACTGTCCTTGAAACCACTGCCTATCCGTGAGTGGAAAGCTTGGGGTGTATTGCTTTTATCTGAGGATGCAACTTCTTGTCATGTTCCACATAGAAAATGCCTCCCCAAGTGCTCAGTGTGAAGGAAATTGCCCAAGTACTTTGCACTGGTGCCACAAGCTTGGCCAATGACAGGTTAAAATAGAAAATTTAATTTCAAAAGTTGCAGCTTCTCCAGAATGAAGCTACCCAAAACGCCCCCCAAACTTCTTGGTAGAGTAAAACCCAAACTGCAAGTGTTCACAAAGCCTAGAAAGGGAAGAGGTTATGGACAGAATGAAGATACATTGGTGACCTGGTATGTGACAACTTCCGTTTCATATAATAGTAAAAATTTGTATTCTTTTGAATCCTGGATAGAAAATGAGTGCTAGGTCAGTGATAAGTTTTAAATCTTGCCAGTCACACTTGTATGGTGTGAGAGAGGGCTTGTCTGAGCAGGAATTGGTTGAAATCACCTGGCAGAACTTCTGAGACATGTAAGTTACTTTTTGCAGTGTGATTCTGGGGTTAGAGTTCGTGTATTGCAAAATTATTTCTCTGGAGGGGTGGCATCAGATCCTGCAGAACAAAGTGTCCATAAACAAGGTTATTTCTTCAACTCTTGTGATTATCTTACTGTCCCAAAAATTAGGCTTTTACTTGTATCCCTTAACTTCTCAAACATAAAGCTTTCTCCATGAATTAATTCTTTTTAATTAAGTCCTTTTCTTCCATCTTTTGGCAGTGAGTTCAATGAATTAATAACGTGTTAGAAAGCACATCCAGTGGTTCTATAAGGAGCAAAACTAATGAAGCTTTTACTTGTGACTTTGTTTGTTTACAGCTCGTTAGACACCAAAGCCCCATGTGGACTTTTTGGTATCCAGTAAGTCGGTGGGGCTCCCTCTGGACCCTTCTTAGTGGAAGCTGCAATAGATTTATTTCCTCTATCTGTCTGTTTTCAGGAGGCTTGTAAGAACTCGGCATCTCAGAGACCTCTATTCTTCTGCCAACACTTGTGTGTTTGCACATTGACATGCACACCATGATGGTGTAAGTGCTATTTCTTTGGAAATTCTCATTTTCTTTTTAAATAACCTCACTGTGCTGGTTTGTTGTTTTTTCTTTTCAGTGTATTTCAGTGTTTGTTCTCCAGTTCATTTTTGAGTTGCAAGTGCAAGAAAATTGAGTTGACTTTTCCTTTTGAAGGATCCTCTTGGTGGTGTGTGCTCTTACTTTTAGTCTTAAAAATTTCTCTAGGGTATCACCAGCTGAGCTCTTTGCTTCATTGTGCTTTCTTTAGGAATTGGTGAAACCAAACCCACCTATTCATACAGTGTATAGGGATGTGTTCTGGTTTCTTTTTTAGATTCTGGTATTTTTAACATTTTCTTGGAAGGGCAGGATTTTTGGGTAGTGGTAATAATTTTATTAGACTAATTTTTAGGTGTTTGGATATGCGAGCCCTCTCTCAGATCTGAAATAGAAGCCATGAATTTTAAAACTAAACGTATTTCAGACTTGTTTAGAGCTTAGTGGAATAGGTATCTTATAGACCATTTCTGATACAAAAAGTAGGTAATGCTTGTGAGTGTGGTACACCAACAATTCAGTGTGGGCAAGCGGTTACATAGGTAATACCTCCAGACTGCTCTACAAAGATAGGCTACACTTTCACCTGCTGTAATAAAATATATTTAGAAAACAGTCTTATTTCCTGCGTGGGGCAGCAAGGATTTGTTCACAATGGATCAGCCTAGTTCCCAGGCACACTGTTTCCGCTTGCTTGGTGCTTCTTCAGATCCCATCTTGTTTGTGTTCAGCTGCTTTTGCTTTCAAATTGCAGTATTAGCATATCCAACTGTATTTGTCTTGAAGTAATCCAAGTAAAAGTGGTTTGTTTGCTCTTTAGCCTTTTCCCTCAGAAATTTTTCATCAGCAGCACCTTCTCATTTTTCACTCTGTGGTTTATGCCCCGGGTTTACCTTCTCACACCTCTCTGTTCATGGTATCCTGTCCAGAATAACCAAGGGTCTGGCAGAATTTCTTTTTGTAGTGAGATGGGAGAGGTAACAAAGAAAGTACAGTATGTGACCGGCCCATTTAAAGAAAATGGATTGTAGCTACACAAAATGTCACTACTTTGCCTCTGTTCAAGCCCCAGAAAATTATTGTTTCCTTACAAGGGAGGTAGAAGAGGGAAGAAGGAGATGGTAACATTATCTCCTAGAGGAAGGAGAGAGCCTGGTAGATTATATGGTGCAGCATGTGGAGGGGTTAGTGTGGGAAATCCAGAAATCCAATATCTCTATTGAGTCCATGGTTTTTCTGAACCCAGAGGAGTTGTGAATTTTATGTCCCTTAACTTGTTTTGAACGATGTTTTATGGGTTTTCCTTGAGGAGCAAGACTGGCAGATTGGAGATGGAGTGATTGTTTTATGAGATGTTAACCCATGGGCAGGTGGATGCGTTTCAGCCCTTGTAGCCTGGCTGGGTGAGTTCTCCCTGATACATACTGGTTGCTTAAATTCACCCATTTAGGTGCTATTTTGAGAAGTATATTACATTCCTGAAATATAGCTGTAGGTCTGAGAAGTCCTGACATTTCTGTTCCGTGGTATTTGTTATGTTATTGTGCAAACATTCAAGGAATACTTCCTCATATGTTTGCACAACACAGTGCAAAGATGCCTGTTAATAAAACTTGTCCTACTTGATGTCTGTAGCCTGTAACAGCTACATCTAGGAATTGCCATAATAGCTTGGTGGGGTTTTTTTAACCGCTACTGGAACCTGAGTAGGTTTTTGCAGAACCAGAACTTTGTATTGTAACTCCATGAGCTCTCTCTAGAGCAGAGGAGATTGGCTCAGAGACCCATCGTTGTGTGTGCAAACTTGGCACGGGTTTCTATCCTGTGTGTTGTTTTACCTTATTGACAATGAATTTCTTGTTCCCCAAATGCCTCAATATATAAACTGGAGATCACTGTGGGATTGTGAAAGTGTGGTTGTCTTCCTTATTTTGTCACAAGGAAAATGCTTACAAAAAAGGAAGGCTGGGAAAATGCATGAATGAAGTTGGTTTTGATGTGTTTTGAGAATGTGTAGAAGGTGTTACCAAAGCTTGAAGTGGTGTCTGTACAAAACAAGTTGCGCTGAGAGAATGTTAAGCCTGCACAGTGGGGGATGCAGGAATTGGGAAGGGCTGAAATGTTAGAGGGATGAACTGACCTTAGATACTGTCAACATCTTTAGTTACCTGTTACTGCAAAACATGTGATACGTTTTTTTAACCTGCCTTTTTTGGTAACAAATCGTGGGAGAAGAGGCTGATTTTAATAGCTTGTCTTTTCTGCCCAGCCCAATATCCCTGAAACAAAGTTGTAGAAGAAGCAGCAGCAGCTGATGAATAGTATGGATAGATCCTGTACTGCAGTGATACTAATAGTAAGCTGCCTTAACATGCTGTGTATTGCTCAGGTCTCGTTTATGCTCACCCCAGAGGCCTAATCTATTAATAGCTCAGCTTCATGCTCTATTAATATTCACACTCTTTTTTTAAACTGTTGAAATCTTGAGGAGACTGCACCTATTGTGCTGCTCTTTCCTCCCCAAAAGCCGAATATTTTAAGAGCATATTCTGGTTGATTTTTCTGTTCTTCCATTCATGAGGTCAGTGGCGTTTTCTTCCCTCTTGACCTTTCTATAATTGTGCATATGGTTGTGCTACATGTGCAGTTCTTGCTTGGATTCATTAATAAAAGTGAGACTGCAACATGGCAAGGCTTTTTTCTCACTCTTCATAAAAATAACAGAAAATAAAAAGGATGGTAAGTAATGTAGATTAGGCATTCTACATTGTTTCTCCTAGTGTTCATTTCTAGTAATTTGGAGATTTCTTAGCTCTGCCTTTTAGAATTTGATGCATCTTGGCCTTAGCAATGCTTTTGAATTCAGTTAAAGGCTTCCATGCATTCAATTTTATCAGTGATTTTGTACGTAGCTATAAAGTCTTACCCTTCTGGAAGGACTGTCTTCTATTTCTGGACGGAGAATTATGTATTTCCTTAAAACTCTGTTTCCCAGATAGAATTTAGAGGTCATCTTTCTTTATTTTGTTTTATCTGTGATAAGGGTACTAGAGGGCAGAATGATGGAGCAGGTATTAAAGCTGAGGATGACATTTAAGAGCCAGCCTGAGACGTTTTGATGAGTTAGGGAGGTTTCCATAGAGGGCAATTGCCAGAAAGGTTTGCACAACGAGACTGTGGGTTTCAAACAGCCACTTCTGCAGATTAACCTGCATCCCCTCTTGGGCGTTGTGAGCCTGCACTGGGTTTGTAGGTGACATGGGGCCTGGTGCTATCTCGGGTGATGCAGTGTTCCTGTTACTGTTGGCATTGTTCTCCCACCTGCCTCCCTTCCTGCGCCCCCTCTGATACCAAAATTTAAGCTTGAGACAGTTTTTAGCTAACACCTTTAAGCTTCTCCCAGCCACAGCCAAAGTGTCTTCTGTGGGTTCCCTTATTATAGGTGGTTCTCATCCTTCATGTGGAAAATCTAGTCATCCCATAATGTTTGAACTCTTTAAAATAAGCTGACATAAGAGATCAGAAAATCCTGTTAGTCCACAAAGTAAAGATCAGATAGTTCTTCAGCAGTGACAGTACAATTACAGCATCTAGCAGTAAATGCAATTTAGTGCAGGCTTAGCACAAAGTCAGCTCTTTCTTTTAGGAGAAAAAAAAGAATGGTAGAGAAGTTGTAATGTTTATGTATATCAAAAGGTCATGTTCGGTGTTTGATAATTTTGAATTTGCTCTATTGTCAAACATGAAACTCCTCCCTCATCCTGCAGTCTTTATTTTGCCCTCTGTGCAACCTGCTTTTAAGAGATTAGGGCTCTGTGCTTTTAATATATTGGAATCTGCTTAGTGAGAGTGCTTTGTTTTGGAAAATAATTGAAACTATGGCAACCCTTGGGGTTTTTTCCAGCTTATTTGTCTACCTCCTGTACTTCTCCGTTTTGGTGGATGATTAGCATACTGGAAACCACTGGTAGCTGCTAATGTTATACAAACAGCAAAATAAGTTCTGTAAATATTAAATCCACAACTGGTATTTGTGCTTTAGAAAGCATTGAACACAAACTGAATGTCATTACAAAACTGAGAGTTTAAGGCCTCTTCACTGTCTCAGTGGCCTGAGTCTACAAAACTGTAAGTTCAGAGCAAATGGTTTTGGCACAGGAGCACTAATTCTGATCAGTGCTTGCCTGCTGTGTGCTCACCCTGATTTCCATCAGGTTCTCTAGTGCACTTGTTTTATGTTTGTTTATGTTCAAACTTGTTAGCCACACACAGACATCAGTTTACATAAACTGAATTTCTGTTTCTGTTGAATATGACTTCTCTTTCCCAGCTTTCAGTCTCTTGCACAGGGGATTGTAGCCTTTATTTATTTATTTTCCTTTTACACTTCTGTGTTCAGTTGCTGCTGTGATTAGAAAATGGGTCATCCTTGGATGAACTCTTATGAACTGCCTCTTCCAGAGAGCTTGCTTGCCTGGGAAATTCTTGTAGTGGGAGCCATCTTAAAATCTTCCTGACAGCTACTGGTGACCTTGTTTCGTAATTACTTGTGTTTCTGTCTAGCTCTTCTAAAGTGTTGCTTCTCCATGTATGAAAAAGCTTTTAAAACACATTATAATTTAAGATTTCAAGTCCCTGGCTTCTTTCCAAATAAAACCTTGATGTCTCAACAGTTAAAACTGAGAAGCTCTGTTGCATGGTCTGTCTGGCATTTGCACTGATAAGTGGGGCAGACATGCCTGGCAGTCAGCCCAGGGGCTTCAGCCTCCCGGAGCCCCCCTGGGTGGGGTTGTGCTGCTGAAAGCTCTGCTGGCTGTGCAGCCCCTGAAATGGGAGGGGATTCTTCTTCCTCCTCCTCTTCCTCCTTTCCCAGTTAAATATGTATACTGATAAAGTCTTGCCTTTATTCTTTCCCTTTTTATGGATATTCTTTCTCTTTCGGTATTAGTCTAAGGACTTCTCTGAAACTGGGTATGAAATAAAAAAAGCCAAATTATAGCTATTCTCTTACTAAAAATATTGTTGTAAACATATGGTTTATTATTTGTGAGAATGTTGGCTGTGCCCTGTGGTTGTGACTCTAAAACAAAATTCCTCTTCCCAAGCCCTGTGAGATTTATTAGAGGTTTGTAATTTGTTTCTTATACGTTCCTGTAATCCTATTTTTTATCCAGTGCTGGCTTTTTATGGCGTGTTTCTTTCTGGTCTTGGGTATGGTGCACAAGCATGACCACACAAGCATTTCTTTGTCTGTCTCGTCTTGTTGGGGTTGCATCCAGCACATCCCCCAGTCTGTGACAGAGTTTGTGCATTATCCTTGACAGAGTGCAGCGGATTGTCACTGTAAAGTATCTTCTTGAGGCTGGCTTCTCACTGCTGTGAATGTGGGGCTGCTTATACTCGAGGGCTTCTAATCACTTCGTTGCCTTTTGTTTTGCTTGCAGTAATGGTTTTCTTTTTTTCAAGAAAATGGTTTTCTGGCTGGCTGAGAGACACAGCATTCCCTAATGCAGGGCAGTTTTGGAAAGGTCTGTTTGTCCTCAGGGCGCTGTTGTGCAGTTGTGAGGCTCTGCTTTGGGCCCAGCCCACCGCTCTGTGTTGGAATTAATGCATGAAGCTGCAGCGCTTGCAAGTTGTGCCTGGGAATGCTGGGTCTCAGCTTTTAATGTGCTGCACTTGCATGTTGTGCAGTCCCATAGGGAAGTTGAGGTGCTGCTTTTAATCTTGAAATGATTTGGGTCCTGGTCTCTTGAGATGAGCAGAGGGCAGGGATGGAGGGGCTGTTGGCTGGCAGAGTGTTCTCTGAGGAGCTGCGATACAGGGACGCTTTCTGTCACAGTCTGAGCTTGTCAGGCTTTGCCAGTGCCTGCAACACCTACTACCTTGCTTTTTTTGTTTCAGCTTGAGTGGGTTGAAGCAGAGTGTTGTGAGCAGTTGCTGTCTGTGTTCCTGCAGTGATTTGTAATTTGAGAGTACAGGGAGAATGCCCCTAGATGTATTTTATAAAACTGGAAGAAATAAATAATTGCCAGCACAGGTGAGAAAAGGTCACTGAACACTTATTAAATGACTCAGAATCTATTGGGTGCTTCTGAGGGCAGTGTGAGTGAGAGTCTAAAGAGTGTTAATGCTGAATTTTGGCACAAATAAGTCTGGACTCATATTATCTTCTGCAACCTCCAGGTTCTGCACCCTACCAAAGGGGAAGAAGTAAACCTTATCCAGTGGCAAGTAAGAAGTATGATATATAATTGTGGATAGCCAAGGGCACTCCAGAGACTGATCATAAACCAACTGTAATTCCTAATTTCCTGACCTGTTATAGCCTTCCTTGTGGATTATTGCATTGCTGGCTTGAGTAGTTTGTGACTCTTTAAAGGCTCCTGTAAGGAATGGGGATTTGTGACTAACATTTAAGGACATTCTTTTTACAAACTGCAAACCCTTTTGCTCTTTTTGCAGAAATTAAATGGGAAATGTTGAGATTTGGATTGTATTGTTCATGCAGTTTGTGTTTACAAATAAACAGATGAGACTTCATCTCTCTATTACTGGCAGGTCAAATATAACATGTTATTGTAACAGACAGCCTAAAGCAAGATAGCCAAAACCAGAATTAAAGGAAAGGAAGTAATTTAAACTGAAGTAGTATGAGTATTTTGGTTTGGAAGCATCAGAAGACAGTGTGAGTTTTCAAATTTTCAGATTTAGAATTTTACTGAACTGCTAAGATCAGTCATCATGCTTAGGATAATGATGATCTGCTCACGTGTTTTTATTAACCTCTAGAAGAGGTGCTGAATAGTGTCTTTCTGGCTATGCTATTAAATGTTCAGAATCAGATCATTAAATGTCTCAGAAGGCAGTCAATTTTATGGTCCTAAAAGCTAATATAGTAATAAAAGCTAATATACCTTAAAGTTTATTTAAATATTTGTTGTGGAGCAGCATTCATCCATTCTTCCTTTTGTTTCTTTTTTCATGCTTTCCAGAAGTGTGTAAACTTCAAGAATTTTATTTTAAAATACCTAATTTTGCAGAGTTATCAGACATCTGCAATATTCAGGAAAAAAGGAGCTCTAATGTGGTGTTGTGGTTGAACCTGGCAGGCAGTTTAAACACTACACAGCTGTTTGCTCACTCCTTGGAGTGGGAGAGGGACATAATCAGAAAAAAGGTAAAACTTATGGGTTGCGATAAAGGCAGTTTAATAAGTGTAATGAAAACTTCTGTGTTATCAGCATAAATCCAAAGCATAGTCTCATACCAGCTACTATTAAGAAAATTCTCTGTATCCCAGCCCAACTCAGCACATGAAGTTAGCAAAAAATACAGTTATTTTTATATTAAAGTCTGCACTCCGCCGTCTTTTGTGTGACTATTTCTGCTGCTTCCATTTTGTGGCAGTTGCTTGAAGAAGTGCATTGAAGTGGCAGCTTGTCACATGGAACAAAATCAAGGCATGTCTTACCAGTCCAGTGGTGTGGGTGTGATTTAGATGCCTACACTGTTATTACTTGAGCTTGTTTGTACTTTGCAAGTACATGAAGCAGGATGCATTGCTTCCCAGAGTAGAATGTTAGTGCTTATGCCTGCTTGGATGGGTTCCAGTAGAATTTGGTCAGCCAGCTTCTAAAAGATACATCCTCGGATTTGTATTGGTTCAGGTGGGGGTAAGTTCACTGGAACCTTCCTGGGAAATAAGCACATGGAACACTCATTTTTTTTCCTCCCAGGCTTTATTTGAAGGCGTCTGGACTTACCACAGGGAAGTTGAGGGAAATGGAGTGGAATGGGATAGGCAGTGGGTCAAGCCCCAGGTTTTGATACCTGATGGTATCCTTAAACATGACCCAAGCTCATGTCACAGAGTGAGCCTTGGTGTGTTGACAGCCTTGTGACAAGTCATGGAGCAGCTGGTTCAGGGGGAGCCTCTGTCAGCTTCAGCAGGTTCTGCTGCATGCCCAGAGCATGGCAGTTCTTAGGGTGAGAGTGTGGAAAAGGAGGGCATCAGTGAAATTCAATAAGGACAAGAGATACTGTCCTAGGATCAGGTTGATTCCTTCTTGCAAACTACAAACACATACACTGAAGAATCTTTTGGAGGAGAACCCTGAAAAACCCAGAAACAAATATTCAGAGAACTCAGGATGAGCAGAGATGTTGCTCAATGACCTTGAACTCCTTTTGCTGCTCACAGGGTCCTTGCCAGATTCCAGGAGTTCAGAACTGCAGCTTCAGGCTGTTGCATATCCCTGCATTTCATGGCAGAACCATTGCCAATGCTTTGTCTTGGCACTGGGTGATTTGCTTCCACAAGTGAAGGTCTTTGTGTCTTTTTTTTTT